>JANHGB010024596.1:0-17642 GCA_026283785.1 Coracopsis vasa | reverse complement strand
TGTACTTTCTCATGGCAGAGCAGTTGGACTAGATATCTTTAAAGGTCCCTTCCAACCCAAACCATGCTGTGATTCTGTGTTACTACAGTGGTGACATTTTGAGGATACCAGTGATACCTTAAAAAAGGTGTTCCTTACAAGGAAATACAGTATCTAACTTCTTTAAACTGAAAATATTTACGTAATTAGGATCTTTGGTATCTCAATAAATTTAACCTTACCTGAGGAACATTTATGGCTTTTCAAAGCATTTGTGATGCTCTACTATAGAACTCTCTGGGTTGATGTGTGTCCTATAATGAAATACTGCAAGGCAGAACTAAAGCATACTTCATTGAAAAAGGCCAGCTAGGATGAAATCTTGTAGGACTAACTGAAAATCAGACCACTTTTCACACTGTTTTTCTTTGATTCAGCTTTTATTATGCTTAGGAATTGTCTATAAACTTATTTTCACATAGTGCTTTCAAGGAGGAAGGGAAGAGCAAAAACTCTGCCAAGTCAACTCCAGACCTTTGTGGAAGCATCTAATTCACTTGTTCCATGATTAGATTACCCAGGGTTGTAAAAGAGATTGTATCAATATAAATGTGCAGAATCACGCTGTGTCTCTTAATTTGTACAGTGGCTGAAAGTAAGATGATAAAAACCAAATGTTTATTTGACTATTATCTGAGTGTCTGCACATCTGAATAGAGAATGTATGATGTTTGTGGATTGATCACGTCCTCTGCTTTTAACTTTTATTCAACTATGGAGTGATGTGAATCAACGATCTAAGTAGAAACCATTCCAATTAAATTTAAACAATTTTTATCGACCCATGTAGCTTTTTTCTGTTTAAGTAATACATGTACCACTGCTTTCCTAATAGATGGAAAGAATGTTTTCAGAATCAAATGAAAGCTACTTTTGGAAAATCGTAATGGAGACGTAAAACTGCACTATGCCCACAAGACTCAGTCAGGTTCTTGCTCTGATGAAGGTATCGTAGCCTAAGGTATTCACAAAACAAAAAGAAGGGTCTAAATCTTACAGCCAAGGAATTGTTGAGGTTCTGAGGCACATTCGAGTCACCCAATTTTTTAGGTTTTGTAAGCTTGCATAATAGCATGTGATCTGTCTTCAATTTCTTAGTAAAAGTATTATCTTTGTCATTTTAAAATAATTATTTTAACCTTTCAAGTCTATAAGCTCTTAAACTTGACTTATTATTTTTAATTACAAAACAATTAAAATATACTTTTAATATTTATTTCAAGTTATCCTGGCCATGAAATTGTATTCCTAGATGTTGGGAGTTTTGTTTGTTTGTTTGTTTTTTGTTTCATGTTCTTTCCTATATTGAGCAGTAACTATTCTCCTTCTGTGAAACAGCACAGTATTGGTAAGTTTCATCTGAAATCTACATTTCTAATTTTAGAAATAATTGCTAATGGCTGTTACTGTGAATTCTTACATCTTTATTTCACTTTACTGTAGTTTTTTTTTTTTGCTTTCAACCTCTATTTAGAATCCTACACTATTAGGACCAATCTAAACATGTACCACAAATCTTCTGAGAATTTTGAACTATGCTAAAAATAATCATTAACAATATGAAAGAAAAAAAAAGAATAAATTCATATTGCTTTGAGAAAAAAATGAATAAGCCATCATTTTTTTCTTTTTTTTACTTTTTTCAGAAAAAATCTTGTACACAGAGATAAGCTTAATTTATCATGATTTTTCACCTGATGTAGTCATTTGTAACAGTGCAAAGTTGATACAAATTATAAGCACAGCAGAATAATGCCCCATTATCAGAAATTGCAGATAAGCAGGCTCAGATTGGTTTACCCAGCTGGTCTGAATGTGACATAAACTTAGCTGAGCCAAGTGGTGTTATCATGGAAAATATTCAGCCAGCATCTCTGAGGAAGAAGATATTCAGTAATACAGGTACTCTCTGACTTGAATGGAATTTTGGGACACTTTTCTGCTTTTACTCTAAGAGACTGTTTCTTCAGCTAAGGCAGTAGTTAAGCTCTTGGAGCACATTCAGTCTTTAGGTCAGATTTGGAAAAATCATCAGTAAGGGTGCACATTGAGGATATTTGTGATTCTGCCTTTTATGATGTGGCTGCTTTCAAATTACCATCTCCACTAAGACCCAGACTCATTTCATATGTCACTAAGCAGCAATGACTTTCAACCACTACTGAACAGGACTGAATTTAAGAGGTAACAAAGTGATGAAAGACTCCCATTTCCATGATGATAAGCCTCCTGAGCTACCTAATCCTTCTTAAGTACAGTTCCCTTTTTCTTTATTACATCTTTGTATACAGCAAACCTCCTTCTTAGAACATTAGGTATAATATTGCAAAGCACATCTTAAGCAGCCATTCTCATAGCATTTTTTTAATCAATCAAGTTTAAATAATGACTTAGTAATGTGCACTCCATGATGGAAAACTTCAGGGTAATGCAGTTTGTGGTGGTAGTAGTGCTGTGTTGTTCAAAATTTGCTGCTAGCTACTAAGCAGATTACATTTGCATCTGATATTGCAGGAGTTAAATTGTCAGAGCAAGATGTGTTAGTGCATTGTGCATTTTACTGTACAAAAATGTAATCATATACTTTCAAAATTTTAAAGGCTTTCTATTAGTTATGAACTGTGTCTAATACAAAAATTGTGAAATGACATCTGACATTGTGATCAAAATGCTCTAATCATTGCAAAAATTAGCATTGTTTTTGGTACAAGCTAATCTCCATTACCAGGATAAAGCACAAAGCTTGTCTTAGGTCTGGTAAAGACAGAAGAATCATAGAATAGTTAGGACTGGAAAGGACCTTAAGATCATCCAGTTCCAACCCCCCTGCCATGGGCAGGGACACCTCACCCTAGACCATGTCACCTAAGGCTCTGTTCATCCTGGCCTTAAACACTGCCAGTAATGGAGCATTTACCACTTCTTTAGGCAACCTGTTCCAGTGCCTCACCATCCTCACAGTAAAGAACTTCTTCTTTATATCTAACCTGAACTTCCCCTGGTTAAAGTTTGAACCTGTTACCCCTTGTCCTGTCACTACAGTCCCTGATGAAGGGTCCCTCTCCAGCATCCCAATGACTCTCCAAGCAAGAGGATAGGAAGTTTTGTAATTAAATGTACTACCAACATTTTCCCCTAAAGTTTAATTTCAGAAATAAATGGTATGGTTGGATTATTGTTCTTTGCTTAAGGTAGATAGGGAGTGGGATTAAGAACACAATAAAGATTTAAGCCAAAATTGACCTGCAAGAATATAGTGATTTCTATGTATACTTGGGCTGAGGTTACAATGAGGAAACTGACTGGGCTAACTGTATCCAAATTATAGCTAATCTCCAAAATACAGGCTAGGAAAGCAGTTTAAAGGAAGCTACTAATGACTGTGCTGGTGGAGTGCCTCTGCATGGCAAACTTTTTCACCAGATACTGTGTTTCTGTTAAGAGGAATTACATTTGCCCTGTCCCAAAGTCACCAGGAACTTAGTAAGCCAGTCACTCAAAACAAGGGATCGGAATGACAGACTGCTCTCTTTGGCCAAAGTGTCTGTGTTGTGAACCTGAAACCTTCAGCACTGTCTGTGAACATGATTTTGCCATCCTTTTTCTTCAACACTTGGACACTGAAAGCAGTATCTGTATACATAGATCTTGTAATCATGGTTTCAATAAAG
The DNA here is from genome assembly GCA_026283785.1 of Coracopsis vasa. Taxonomy (NCBI): domain Eukaryota; kingdom Metazoa; phylum Chordata; class Aves; order Psittaciformes; family Psittacidae; genus Coracopsis; species Coracopsis vasa. Next base: position 13,932 of record JANHGB010024596.1, on the reverse strand, counting down.
GATGCAACTGAGCCAATGGGTGAGGGATGTTGCTGGTAGAAGTTACATCCCTATGAAAGAAGATTAAACATGAACAGAGGAGCAGATGAACTAAAGATATTTAAATCTTCCCTCCCACACCCCTTCCTTGTACCTTCAGATGGTTTTGTATTGGATTACCCAGTACCTTAGTATAACTGATGCAGTCTGTGAATTCTTGCAAACACACAGAAGGCACAGTGAGCATTGTAAGGCTATGAAGATAGGAAAAAAATCAATCTTCTTATGTTTGTGTTTTATGGTACAGCTTTTAAGTATATGTGTACATGGCTTTTCTTTTCCCATTGGAACCCTGTCTCATCATCACAGAATGCCTTCTTAATTAGCAGCGACTCAACAGTAGGTGTATTCCTCATTGTTAAATATGAATTCCCTATGTTTTATTTAACACACACTATTGAAGTTCAGTGTTGAAGACAGATTTATTTGACACCATTCATCTTTTCTATGGCATTTCTTCACTAGACTATATAACATATTTGCAAATAAGCACTTCCACAAAGTCTCTGTGAGGCAGGGAAATCTCATTAATTGGTTTCCCAGAAGAAAAACTAAGACACAGAGATGATGTTCAGATTTACCTACTGAGGTATAGCTTTGCTGCCAGTCACCCACTAATCCATCTCTGGACCTATACTAAAGTGTTAGGACTTTAATTCAGCTGGAATGGAGATGGAGAAGGGGGGAAAGCAAGGCATTTATCTTTCCAGGTCTTGATCCATGTTGGAGTTTGGAAATGGTTAGAATATGCACCTGGGCTCAGAAACTCCAGTTTTCTTCTGGTCTTCACCAACACGTGAACTATAATGGTATGGACAGTTTCTGTGATGATTCAAGAAAGTTTTCCAGCCTTTTTCCATTTATTCATAGTTGCCTGCATCTCTTTTAACTGTAGAAAAAACCTAAAATTGACCATGTCCATTTCAGTTTCATTGATGATACTGAGAATCCTAGGGGTCCTTTTTAAATCATCACTGCTGTTTCTTGGAGAGAGACATGCTTCTTCTAAAATGCATGTTATTTTTTTTTGAGACCATACTATTAAAAAGAGGGGAACTAATTCTTGGTGAAAACAGTAATCATACAATAAAGCTTATGGCAATATTGATTATGTTGTAAACCGTTGTTCATTGCCAGGCTGGTTCCTATTAGTGAATCGCCATGCAGAAATTTCACTCTGTTGAATCACAAGGCTCAAATTTAATGTGATAATAAGCTGTTATTGATGAGGTTGGTAGAACTGCCTTTTTATTGACTGTGGCTGGGGTTTTTTCAGTGGTGTGTCCTGAAACAACTTCACTATACAATAGGCAGGCTGGTAATATCACCAAAGATCATTATTCTTCTAAAAATCAGTTCTGTATTTTGCATTACAGAAAAAATTTATCATTTTCTGTGTAATAATGAAGTATAATAATGAGATAAATAACGAAGTTTTTAAGGTTAGGGAAAGCATTGGAATAAGGATGCTGTGATTAGTGAAAGGCAGGCTGGTAAAGTGATAACTTTGTGCTTCTCCAGCTTTTTTTCTCACTACTTGGATGTAAAATATGTCCATTTTGTTTCAGTTTAGGGTACTGTTTCAGAAAAACTGATACTGAATCTTCATTATGCTTTCCTACCTGCTATTTTTATTAATGTTACTGTCTTTTTATTCTTTTTTTCCCATACTTTATTTAGTGTACTCAGGGTATTTGTTACTATTTTGAATGCTTTCTTTTTTATTTTATCTTGGCTTACCTCTTTCTGAATCGTTCCCCCTCCCACCCCTGGAAGTTTCATTGTAACATTTCCTCAGAAAGAGCACATCCTAGTAACTCTGAGAACATCCAACAGATTTTAGGTTACAGTACTAAGGTCAATATCCAAAGGAGCACGTGACCCCTAAGGGCTGAGTTGCTTGACTGAGATGATGAAAGAGAGGCTCTAGGATAATAAAAGGCCTATCTTAGACCAGCGTGAAGTTAAATTCCACAGCTTCAGTCCATCTTGCAACTTGCTGCTACCACAAGAAGCGGGGCAGAGTACCCTTCCCTCCCTTCCCTCCCTTCCCTCCCTTTTCCTAGCCAGCTTCCAGATAAAGCACAAAGGAGGAGAAAGAGGAGAAGCATCTCCCTTTTTCAGCAAGTATCCTTTTAGCAAACTACTAGATGGACTCATGTCACACTTAGTTTGCCTAAAATTATGTGTGATTAACTTTGCCTTTTGTGTGCTTCAGTTTACATGCTTTTAAAGTACTACTGCAATTTCTATGTTATGAGGATAAAGATTTTAAGCTTTTCAGGCTTTTGTATTTCAGTGGATGATATATTCATGGCTTAGAAATAGATTCTACATGCACTTCTGAATCAGACTGGAATTTAAAAACAAAGCAGGCAAACAAGAAATAATACACCGTAAATGTGCTTTAAACTTAAAGAAAAGAATGGTCTGCCCTTGAAAAGTAATGTAAATTTTGTATTCTGCAAACCCAAAGATAACTTAATGCCAAATGTTTGAAATAAATGAGTAGCTCAGGATGTCTCAGCATTTCTACCAAAGTTATGGAAGATAATGTTTTTGGCAGTGTGAAAAGTGTAGCCATGTGTATAGAATATGGCTACGTGAAAGGCATCAAAGTGCTTCTAGTCCAGAGCACAGCTGATTATTGTATAGCAAGCAGCAAAGCACACATTAAAAAAGTAATACATGAATACTTTTTTCTTTATTTATGATTGGAACAGATATAATTTATCTGTTCAGTTCAGTGTATGGAAAACTGGACATGCCTGGCAATGTGCACTTGCAGCCCAGAAAACTCACTGTACCCTTAGCTGCATCAAAAGGAGCATGTCCTGTAGGTTGAAGGAAATGATCCTGCCTCTCTACTCTGCTCTGGTGAGACCCCACCTGTAGTACTGCATCCAGCTCTGGGAGGCCCAACACAAGAGGGATGTGGGCCATTGGAATGAGTTCAGAGGAGGGCGATGAAGATGATCAGGGAGCTGGAGCACCTGCCCTATGAAGGCAGGCTGAGAGAGCTGGAGTTGTTTAGCCTGGGGAAGAGAAGGCTCCAGGGACACCTTATTTCTGTCTTACAATATATGAAGGAGTCTTATAAGGAAAACAGAGAGATACTTGTTACCAGGGCCTGTATTGACAGGACAAGGGGCAATACTTTTAAACAGCAACAGGGTAGGTTTAGACAGGACATAATAAAAAAAAAATAATTAAAAAAAAGATTACAGTGTGATACTAGGAAGAAATTGTTTTCTGGGAGTGTGGTGAGACACTGGACCAGGTAGTAGTGACAGACGTACCTGCCCATGTTGGGGGTTTGGACTAGATGATCTTTGAAGATCCCTTCCAACCCAGCTTCAGGAAAGAGTGATGTAAGTTCCTTTGTATCAACCACGGCACATCCTACAGGGTGAAGTTTGAACATCTTAGCACAGTGTTATAGGCAAAGTGCTGCTATAATGGCGTTTATTACAGTCTTATTTTAATAAGGCACAAAATTGGCAGTTGTCCTTAAAAGAATACCTAAAAGATTTATACGGGATATAACCTAAATATTCTTACCTATAGAGCTGAGGTAGTCAAGCCCCATAGCCCAAATTTCTCAGTCTATTCACACTTCAGCTTACATGTGATTCTGCTGTAGTTGGTCAAGTAGTTGTTGCAATAGCCCCTTGCTCATAAAAGTAGATAGCTGAGTTAAAGACAGCTTTGAGGATTTTCTTGGCAAAAAAAATGCTAGAGAATAATATCAAATTTCTCTCTCAGAATGCAAACATTTTCTGATGTGGCATTTAATTACTTCCTTGGTGTATATTACCTTTAGGAATACACAGTAAGATAGTAGAAAATAATTGTTTTAAATAGGAGACACTATATAATAATATACACAATCAGGAAATGTATGCAAGTACTCTATCTTACTGTTGTCCTACTTATTTAATCTCAATAATGATACAGTCAGTGGCTGAGTATAGCTAGCCATGCTTTTCCAGTGACTTTGCGAGCAAAAATCTATTTACTGTTCTATAGTTACTTTTCTCTGTATGTGATACTTAAGTACCATGGTTATAGGTTCAGAAAGAACTAACCGTGTACCTGTCTATCTATCTATATATTCCTATAAGTAAGAAACTTGCTGTCTGGAGCATTCTAGTAGTTATTTGCCATCTGTGCTTGGGAAAGTTTACCTTAGCAATAATTCTTCCCCAAATGCTATATATTTACAGTTAGATTAATTTGTTCGTGTATCTATGTTAGTATTTCAGCTGATCTGTGGTGTTGCTATGTGAATGATCCTTCCTCATCTCATATTTATCCTTCAGATTTATCTTATAACGCACATCTTACTGTGATCCTTCTATGCAAAGCAGAGCCTTTCCAGAAATCTGTCTTGCCTTCACACAGGAAAGTAGCATAGGTCCATTTTTGTAACTCCGTTTTACAACGCAAATGAGACAAAGCATTCATATTGTTGAACTGCTATAAGGATAGATTAATAACAATATTAGTAATTTCATGTCACATATTTCTTTATTCATGAGTAAGAATTAGGTAGAGAAAAGGCAGAGAAAAAAAAAGAAATGGCCTGATGATTTCAGGGCCCTCCATGATTTCATGCCCCTACCATGTCTTGGAGCATCAAACACATCTTGGCCTAAGTCAGAAACCTCAAGTATTTTCAAACTAGTTTAAAGTGAGTGACATGTTTCTTTTTGCAGGCCTTGGACCAGAAAAAGGCAGATTTTTTTTTTATTTTATTTTTTATTTTATTTTTATTGCTCTGCTACTGAATAGTACTCTGAAACTTCAACAGAAGCTCTTTCTGAATAGGCTGGGAGTACTTTTACAAGAGCCCTTAGATGAAATAAGGAATCAAAGTCCTATTTTATAAGGTAGTGAGCAATCTTTTCAGCTAGTCATCTATGATCAGTGAGAATGACCTGAAAAAATATTTGCCTTCCCTTCTGAAAGGATCCTCTGGAATCTAAATAAGCATAGATACTGTCATATTGAACTCATGCGCACACATACTGGGAACAGAAAAAAGAAATGAAAGAAGGAGAATTGAAAAAAAAACCCAAACAGCAAAACCTGAATCATAAAGGATGATCTGTGACCTTCAATCTGTTTGGGGTTTTTTTACTTAATTTAGAATGTCATCTAGACAAGGCAGATTGGAGTTTACATTCATTAGTGGAAAATTCCCTTGAGGACAATTATCAGTCAAGCTTGCTTTCTTATTGGTATTAACAGTGTCTATACAGAGAATCATTCACAGGCAACATGGTTTGGAGATGGTGATTGCATAGTAGGCTTCAAGCATTTTAGGCACAACAGCCACTGAGTTGCCCCAAAGCAATTAGAGAAGTAGATGAATTAGTAAGTGTGAATGGCAGTGGTCCTGTCCAGGCTAAAAGAGAGGCATCTTGTGTTTTGAGGTGAGTTAATGCACAGCTACTTTCATGTAAGATTAGCTTTATACAATTCAAACCAGAAAAACAGGAAATTAAAATAATTAAGATTTCATGAGGACTATTAATTTGATCTTGATAAAAGTCCTCAACTTCATGGTATATGATTATACCAAAATTTTAAAACCTACTCCCAAATTCAGCAAAGGTTACAAGGTTTGGCTACTGAAAGACAAGAAATGCTTAGGCTCTAATGTCAATCAATTTTATCACAGTTCCAATTTTATTTAACAAAAATTATAAAAATGAAACAAATACACTGACAAATACCTTATAATTTTCAGAAAAGTGCAGAGGATTAAAAAGTGGGGTTAAATTACTTGCCCTTTTTTAAATTCTTCATAATTCTTCATACTTTAATCTGGCAAAAAATTGGCATTATGCATCTGGATCTAAGAGCCTATGCATATTCAGTTTAAAACTGAGTCTGACATTAATAGATGTTTAAACCTTTGAAGATATGGAGAAGGGTTTCTTTTATCACTCCATAATTATTGAATCAATCACCATCAGCTTATATTGGAATGGTCAAATAGCTGAAGCCTTAACTTCACCTGACAGTCTAATTCAAAAATGAACAGCATCTTTCAGTTGTCTTTACAGTTTGTCTAGGTCCTACCTAGAGAAATCCCTTCCAAAATTTGAAAGAAAACATGGGATACCTCAAAGTGGGGACCTAGACAGTGTGATTTACATTATGCATCTTAGTTCTATGTGTGAAATGGCATCTTATTCTCAGATGTGTGCAGAATGAAGATGCAAATTTACTCAAAAAGTTATCACAGCTGTCATGCAAAATGCAAATGCAATGGACCTTCCTAAAATGCATGACCATCTCTCATATTTTAGAATTTTAAGCACTCTGAAAATTAAGATTTGCATTAGAAATACATAGCCTTATGTTCAACAGATGTAAGGTCTAAAAGTGAATTTCAAGCAATACATTTATTAGCTAATTTAAATACTAATAAGGAGATAGCCACTGAATACTTTTGACCTTTAATGATCTATCATTAGTGTTGTAGTATTGATGTAAATATGAGAAACTTTTCCATCCTGCATTGTCTATATTGCGGCTATACTTACAGGTCTTCACAACTTTCCTAATCACATCATTACTCTGTGCTTCATTATCCACATGTATTTATAAATATCTAAAGTATAATTTCAACTTTAACATTTACAAGCTAAATTGAACCCTATACGAATAAGAAAAATAAGAGATGTGGTACTTATCTCTAGGAAAAACTTATGCATAATTACAAGTCAAAATTTGGTTGATTTATTCCTAGCTGCTAAGCAGTGCATACCTAATCTGCTGTGCACTATGCTGAAAATTTATCCAGAGGTCTGAAAGACACATTATACTCATAAGACTGTATAAACAGTCACAAGGCAATTACAAGTTTACAATTAGATGGCAATCCAAAGCCAAACAGAAAGCAAATTCACAAGGATAGCTTAGCTGACCCCACACCAAAGTTGCTCTGCTTTTTTTAAAAAAACCTGCCCTTCTTCAAGCACTGATTTTATTTGCCTCACCCTGAGTCTAGGGGAATCCAATAGAAAAATGTTTAATGTTCTGCAGACCTATCTGAATCTAACAATTACATAATTCGCATGGTAATGGTAGGTAGGTAAATCTAGGGCAATTGTCTCACTATTGTGAAAAGAATTCAGATTTCTTGGGGCCAAATTCATTCATCTTAAGATAAATGAGCTGTGTATGAAAATGCTTCTTTTACTTTACTGACCTTAAAAAATCTTTATAGTAACTATATCAGATGGAGATGGGTACACTGTTTGTAGATCCCACCCTCTATGTATCTACAATGTGCACAAGTGGAGCTTGATTGTGCTAGCACCAGAGTTTCAGTGTAGGATTCATCAGTTCTGCCATGTTTTGAACTTCCAACAGTGGCAGGTGTGAGCTATTCGGAGCTGGAGAGAGACTGTCTGCACATTAGTAGAGACAGGAAATCCACTTCAGACCAGCTCTACTGTGGTCCTGTAGCCCAAATGCCCATCAGCAGTGTGAGTGCCTTAGGTGCATGCCTGGAGTCCATCCTCGAGTTTAGTTTAATTTGAAAGGAATCCAGGTCACGAAATCCAAGAGGGCTTTGCTATGCAAACAAAAATATATTAGCTGTCCCTGACTGGATTTACTGTAAGTATGTACTCCTGATCTGAATTAAAACACTAGTATTAATATGCTTTTTTCAGAAGCAGGTATTACTTGTTTGGCAGAATGTCCTGTTGACACCAAAGATCCCACTAACATGTCATAGGAAGAACTGAGCACATTTGAAACTCCAGTTTTGTACTTTGGAGAAGACTTCTTTCTTTGGGCTGATTTCATAGCATAACTTTATGAATAATAGTAGCACAATAAGACTTATTCCAGACTTTCCACTGAATCTACACTCCACTTTCTTCCTGCAAGAATTATTGTACATTTTGTAATTAGTTATGCATTTGTTTTCTGTTCTAGTACAAGCAGTTATACTAACTAGTATTCCCCTCACCTTTGATGTTCATATACTAATACTTCCCCGATGCAGAATCGCTCATCTTCTAGATAACGTGCCGTAACATCTACCTATTGCTTCACCCCAGAATTTCTACTTTCCGGTAGTTGTGTTCTAGCTCTGAATGTTAAACAAATTGCATGCAGAGTTTATGTACTATTCACCATATGTGCAGCCACTTCTTGGGTTGCTGTCAATGGTTTTATTATTTTCATCTTTACCTCAAGTGTTGAGCTCAATGACTAGGTCTGAAAGTGATAATTACTTCCTCTCTGCAGAGACAAACTGATTTACATATTTATCAAGGGGAAACTGGATGGCTCTGAGCATGCCACAGAACATTTGCATATTTATAACCTGAAACGTAAAAACCACTAAAATTAAGATAGGGATGTCTTGGTCTTAGTTACTAAGCTTGTTTTTATACAAAAGTTTTAGTTAGTGTATTTTGTAATCAGATCAGTGCATTAAAGAGTGAAGTATCTTTTTTCATCATGCAGAATCAGCATAGAGATTAAAATGATTGTTAGCTTCTGCATGACTGTGTGCAGAAATTGCAACATTAAGTTTTTATACGGTGAAAATCTTAGCCTTTGATCCCTAAAGAGATGATGAACTGTGGAATTACCTTCATTAAATCCTGTAGCAGGAAGAGGGTCCCAAGAGGTTTACTGTATAGTGGTTATATAGTTGAACAGCTTCAGTATATTTTGGGGAGAAATATGGGCTTCCAGATACTTATGCATGTAGGGTTAATTTGTAGGAGTTTACGCATGTACTGAAAGTACTCTTGGGTTGCTAGTCACAGAGGTGAGCCCCTTCAGCAGATTACGTTAGTTGTGATTCTGATTAATGATTCTACTCAAAACCAAACATTAGTATCAGTAGGGAATTCTGAAAATGCAAATAAAAATAGTTGAAAAAAACCCAACAACAGCAACAAAACCCACGACAAACTGCTGCTTCTAGGTAGAGATGTGATGGCTGAACTTCCTAGATCACTCTTTGTCCAGTGATTGTCTCAAGATTACTGGAAGCTTCTGGATGAAACAAAGGGTTTTAAAAGTCTGTTAGAGTTGGGAAAAAATGTTGTATTTACAGGAATTCCCTTTATCATCGACTGTCTTGTTCTGAGACAGATCCTTAAGCCTCCTTCTGAATCCAATTCTTTCTGTGAATCTGGCAAACTACTTTAAAGCCTTCCTCAATATTTTGTCCTGCTGCCTAGGTTATACAGAGGTCTTCTGTATTCTGGGCTTTTTAATTCATAATTTTAGAAGACTCTGAATTATATCAAATTAACACAAATAACATTTCTGTCCTATTGGCTTCAAATGGCAGTAAACTAATTTATGAATTGAATGCATTTGCTCATACGCTTGCTTGACTAAACCTTTGGACAGTTTTCCAAATCACTAACACATTTGTAAACACATTATTGTTTTTAACTGAATCCTAAAGTCTCTGTGAAATCTACAGAAATAATGAAAGTGGAGAGTTAAAGAAGAAGTTAAATTGTTATCAGAAAACAGTAGAGGATGTGTTTTGCCTACTTTGTAGTATTTGCTTCCAAAATCGATGTAATATTGCATGTGAAAGATATCTGTTCACAGAGGTCCATAATACATTCTTTGCATTTTTTCTTCTGTATTGGTTACCATTTAGAAATGCCAATAAGTGAATGTGTTGCTTGTGTTAACAGTGGCCACATCATTCAAGCGCACTTTCATGGGGCTTATCTCTTAGTAGTACACACTATATTGTTTATTTATAGTTTTCATTCTGGAAGGTGGCAGTGTTCAAGATGAAAATAAAAATGGAAGTTTTACTTCATTTCTGTGAGTGCATTTGTGATTGCCATTCTCTGACAATAGTGTCATTTGAATTACAACTATTAGTCCCTCTGTACTGCAAAATGTTGCTAAAATAAACTGTCATTTAATCATTTGTTATTTAATGCTAATGTAACCAATCTTTTTTGTGTTTAAAAATCCAAATGAAGAAAATGGAAGTTTTACCACTGAGTTCAACAAGCTTTGGATGAGACTTCCTATGCATTTTATTGGTTTTGTTTGTTCGTTGGTTGGTTTTTTTGAGTGATTTGGTGGGGTTTTTTGTTTGTTTGTTTGTTTTCTTGGGTGTTTTTTCTGAAATGGTAATATCTGAGTGCCAGAATGTATCTTTTTTTCAGGCCAAGTCGAGCTAATCAACCTTGCTTCAAGAGAAAAAAAAAGTAATTATAATGATGGCTGCTTTATTTAATTATTTGTGATAGTGAGACATTTTTCATTGCTTTTAATTTTTCCCGAAATGATTAGGAAATCAAAATATCCATTATTGAATGACAGCAGATGTCTCTGATCACTAGAGATTATTTAATGTGATGTACTGAGTGGAATTCTCATTTTATTTTCATTTTGTTTTATATACAGGGTGAATTGTAAAATCCCATTTCATCAAGAAAAACTGCATGTAAATAAAAATACATTTTTGCCTGCCATCACACATATATTTGTGCAATGCCATTTATTATTATAATCATAGAATCATAAAATCATAGATTGTTAGTTGTTGAAAGGGAATTCAGGAGGTCATGTGGTTGAATGCCCTAATTTATCTACATAATATACATAATACATTTATCCACATAATTTATCTACATTTATCTACATAATATACATAATACATTTATCCACATAATGCCCTAATTTATCTACATACTCTACTTTTCTACAATCATTGCCGCTTTTCCAAATGATATTATAATTACTTAGCAAGTACATTTTCCAGACAACCTCAGAGGCCAATTGGAAATTACCTTTTTCTTTTCTGGCACTAAGTCCACCTACTGCAGCAAGTGAGTGGCTTGTCAGATGGATCTGCATGATCTTCCCTCAACCCACCAACTTTAAAATGTCAGCCTTTGTAACAGATTTTTCTCAGCTCTGTTGGGAAATTTCAACTCCCACAGGGTTTTAAAATTTACATAAACAAACTCTCCTACTCTTACATTTCTTCTTTGCTCTTAGTTTACAAACAGGTATCGCTTTCTTAACTGCTGATGTTCCTTTATTCATCACCCAGTCAACTGAGCTGATGAGAAATGAAGACAGTCAGCCTTTTTAAAAAGGCAGCTTTCGAATGCTATAACATTAAAAGACATGTAGAAATAGTAACAATAAGGTAAGGTAACTACTCCTTATCCAGAAAAAAAAAGAATATAATCTTTAAAGAAGACTCTGTATTTCAAAGTTCTTATCTCAGCCTCCTTGACACAATAGTTGGGCATCAGCTGATGAATTAATTCTTAGTTGACAGGTGAACAAATCAAAATTAACACTGAAATCGGGCCAGTCTTGGATGTTTAAGTAAAAAGAGTAAAGATAAACTGGTTGTGAAGACAGAATTATCTTTATATACTCTAAGATCCCTAAAGGACAAGGTTAAAGCTCATTTGCAGGCTGATGTGAAGAAGTATATTCTTAAACCTTGGTCATTTTCCAGGACCGATAATTTTAAATTCTATATAAAATTCACTGGAGCAAGTTGCAAGGAGCAGTTTCATTCTCCTTCATACATAAACCCTCTTTAAAGAACTCAGTCTAAATAGATTTGAATGTAATTTATGTGTCCTGCAAGGCTCTTCACTGTGCTAGTATGAGGAGTCCTTTGTGAAAAAGAAGCATAAGCCCATATAGTTTAGAGTTACAGAACACATCCATGTGGATTCCTCTTTTAAAACATACATGTGTATGTATTAATTTGCACATTTTGAGTTTAGCTGATGTTTATTCTTATATCATGAGAAATTAGGGACTAATTAGTAGGTTTGATAACAAAACATGGGGCCTTCAGAGGTACTCCATACATTAACTTCCTTTTTTTTCTTAGAATGTCTTATTCTAACATTCACACTGATATTTTTGCCATGCTGCCTCTATAGGTTGCTAAGCAGCAAAGCTTTACCCTCAGACTATTAGCTCTATTCTGCATGCTGAGATTCTCAGATATCCTCAGTGGTTTGAATCTTCTTGCTGAGGGGTTTCCTTGATTGAGAGCAACTGCTTCCAAAGGTCACTGGCTCCCTGTGGATCAGCCTTTTTCTCTGATGCGCACAAATCCTCTTATTTTATACTTCAAGTAACCCTGCAGCAATTGAACCATGGTCCTGATTGCAACATTTTTGTGCAATTGTCTCCTACTGTATGCTGCATGAGGCCAATCGCTATGTATAATAACATTTATGTGGAAAGTGATCTTAAAAAGGCATAAGGACAAAAATATTTGTATGTGCCAAGGCTAATGAAAAAGCCAATCAAAGACATTAAAGCTGTTCTCTCTTATTTTTTGGTGGTTTTTTTTTCTTTTTTTTTCTAGGGCAGATTCTGGATGTTCTGGACAAATATAATCTGAGTGATAAAACTCTCGTATACTTTACGTCTGACCAAGGGGCTCATGTGGAAGAAATCTCCAGTTCTGGAGAAGTCCATGGAGGATACAATGGCATATATAAAGGTGAACCTTCTCTGGTGATTCTTAAAATCTGTGTCAGAAACTGTAATCTCCTTGTTTTCAGTCCGAAACTTTAACCTACTCTATGGCCAAGGTCAAAACTCGATTTCCTAACAGTAAACTTCTCATGACTTTCATTCTAAATTTCAAAAGTAGGTAGCAAATATAAGGGATTTACTTGTCAAATACAACAGCTCAACCAGCGTACATACTCAGCCAGAACTTTGTGGAGTTTTAACACTAGCAAATATACTCCTGAACTGGGCAGAGATGCAACTTTCAAAGGATGTCAGTTCAAAGTACTTACTATAATGGCCGGATAACAGAATAGAAAGGAAAAAAGGTGGTTTGTGAGCCACCAGGAATCATAATTAGCAGTTAAATACCGTGGAGTGGGTGGGATCACAGAAACAGAAGATACAGAGAAGATGGGAGAACCAGCAACAGAGTCCATAATATTCATTACTGAAAAAGTAGAAAAGGAAAGTTAGGTTAAAAAAAAAATTTAAGAGCTGGATTGAATTTGGGATTAGCAAGTTCAACAACAGCCAGAAGAGGACAAGATTTCAAGCAGAAAATATTGACAGAATTTTGAAAATAGTGCATAACACACCAAATTGAGGACTGATTTAGAAACGGAGATACTTTAGTTAACAGAACAGAGTTTAGTTGTATTCTTTTAGTGAAGGTCTTGAGTACACCAAAATCTGTTTATTCTGTGGAGACTTAAAATGTGTTTAAAGTCTACCTTATTGTAGTGTACTTTTTCTTGGTGATATCACACAGCAGTAGTGAAAGGAACTGCTTTTGCTGCAATATGGTGATTTGTAAAAAATAAAAATTCCAGCTTAACAAATAGCCTTCCTCAGTTTTTCTATTCCTATATTCCTGGCATGGTGATTACCATTAATCAGCAGGAATGTACTACATCACTGGGTATGTTTGAGAACATGGTTCCAACATGGGGATGAAAATAATTATTGTCTGCAATTTTTTTTCTTTTTCTTTTTTATTTTTTTTAAAGCAGACAAGAAGAGATAATAGAATGAGAGAATGAAGGATGTGGAGATGGAAAAATTCTGCTTGGTAGCATGGCTATGACATTCAGTCACAGACTGGTCATAATCAAAGATTATGATTATTCAGTCGCAGACTGCTCATAGACATTATCAAATAGGAAATAAACGATTCCTTCTGACAGACTACAGAAAACAGTTTTCCAGTGTGCAAGTAGTAGACACACAGCATTAGGAAAATGCATGTCAACATGTTGTTAATAATCTCATTGAATCAGGGTAGGAATGCTTGTTTTTATTATTTTTAAGTAAATGTGATGAATATTCTTGTTGTTTTACCAGAGATAAAATTATTTTCATTCTTTT
>JANHGB010024593.1:0-28441 GCA_026283785.1 Coracopsis vasa | reverse complement strand
AGCTGATTCTGTGCTCCACATATCCCCAGTCATGTCTGCCTTCCTGCATAATCTGCGCGTCACCTGGGGTCCCTGCCTGTGGCAAAGGGATTTGAACTGAATGAGCTTTAAAGGTCCCTTCAACCCAAACCATGCTGTGATTCTATGATTAGTTAGCTGGGTCTGCACCCTGTACACTTTACATAAAGGTATTGGTCTGCTGTGTTCACCCTCCCAAGGGCAGATGACAGCTCTGCTGATTAGAAAGTTTGCTACCGATTTGCTGGTGCATGAGACATGGTGAGGAGCATTTGTCCGTGCTGTGGGGTTATCCTGCCTCTGTAATCCCACTGCCCTGCACTGCTGGGTAGTTAGGCTGACCTTCTATTCCACTCGTCGCCAGAAACTATGTATATTATGTGTATTGTATATGTCAAAGGTGTTGGAAGGCAAGGCAGGAAGGGAGAAGGGATGAAGTGGAAATGTGCCCGTGCCTTGCTGATTTTTTATTATCTTTTTTTAATGTGATTCTACAGCCTGCATTGTTCATGACCTGCAATATTTGAGAACGTGCCAAAAAAATAATAACCACAGAAAATTATATGAATTTGAACTAACAGCAAGCAAAAATAGTATATTCAGATTAGCAAACAAGGTAGGTACACATTTAACAGTGTATGTAAATAATTGGAAAGGGAGAGGATGCCAAGTTCCTGGAGATAACTACAGAAGAGACATTTGAAAAATAAAATCAGTGACTGGAAGTTAGTGACATACTAAGGAGCTCAATCACATGTTTCTAACAGTTATTAACCACTGGCACAGATTCCAGACAGGCCTGGTTTATCATCTCTGGTGCCTTCTGAAGAAAGATTAGGATGCTTTTCTGAAGAAGATACATTACTTAAAACACAGCTTTGGGCTTAGTTAATGAGTGAGAGCAAAGAGGTGATGGTGCTTGAGGGCAGGGCAGGCCAGGCTGTAGCTGATCAATGTGCTACAGTTTGAACTTGGTCCTCGATTTATTTTCCAGTGAAATTAGTCACTTGGTTTGCAGCTTCTCTTCTGCAATATGTTTTGCATGGACCAGGGAGATTAAGTCATAGATGGTATGGTAATGGTACTTCCTTACCATCATCCTTTGGCTCAGTAGCAGTGTGATGGAGGGGAAAAGGTGTAAGGGGGGTTATTCTGCTGTGCATGAGGTGTCTGGATTTCTTTAGAAGCAGAGTTGGGTGATGGAGAGGAGAAGGAAGAGGAAGTTATTCCATATGTTTCCTGGTACCTGGTGTTATTAGTTGTTTTACTCGGTGGTATTTTAATAAACCACTTTTGGTGTCTGGAGAAGGAATCTCCAGATTGTTGCCAGCTTTGCAGGTATGCAGTGCTCATGCTGGGTGGTGGTTCTGCCATCCCCTCAAAACAAATTCAGGCTCATCATAAGGCTTGATGTATATGCCTGTAAAATAAGCAGCATTCTGCTGCTTGCCTAGTGCTTCGTACCTGTATGGAAACAGTGCACCACAAAAAGACATATATATTCTCCAGCCATTGCAAGGGCTTGATCTTGCAAACCTTATGCAAGAAGATTTTCCCTTTTTGTCTCTTAAGAAAGCTCTTTCCATTGCCCCACGTTAGTTTTGAATGAGTTTGTGTAGGTGGTGGTTGCTCTGTCTTTAAAAAGGATTGAGAACTGAGCATGGTGTCCTGCGTGTGGTGAGCATGGCTATCACGTTAGAAGCCTGTGCATGTCACATGTGGATGTTTTTGAGTTTCTTTCATTCTGTGGCTGTGTAATTAATTGCGATCACATTATCTCTGATATTCTCGCATCAGAGAAGTCTTGGTTCATTTAATCAGCTGGTTACTGTGCTCTGGAGATATATTGCGTGTCACTGAGGTACATGTAGTTGTAAAGCTGTTTGCTGAACCTGGCATGCATAAAACAAACCTCATGATCTTGTGTGTCATGTGATGTCTCTTGTTTGATGGCAATAATAACAGTCATTAACAAAACACAGTTGAAATAAAATACAGTTTCATGCTGCATGATTTTAGCATTCTGCTAGAGCAGGCAATTGTTCCGCCACCAGCATCTTGAGGATGAGATGAAGCTCATATCTTCACTTTTCTGTTGGGTATCATTTCCTTTGGTACTTCATACTGGGGCAGCCAGGTAGAGTCCATGTACTGGTATGTTAGGGGTCACCATTCCCTGACTTACAGTGGGTTTCTAGGAGATCTCAAGTCTCAGCTTGGTGGTGGCTGAATCGGCAGGGTCTGTCTGAGATAAGGAGCCAGCTTGGTCTTTTCTGCCTGGTACATGTTGAGGGGAGCGCTCTGTCTTGCTGCGAGATACTTGGCTTGTGGGTTAGGGGCCGCTCAAAAGGACGGCTGATGTCAGATGCTGCAGTGTCAGTGGTACGTTAAAAGCACTGTTCTTCAGAACTGTGTACGAGTGTAGAGGTTTGCTGTTCTCCTTGTCCCAAGCTGCTCTCCTGGCATGCTTGCTCTTTCAGCAGTCCTGCTTGTTCAATGTTTATGTGCAAGCCAGGATCCTAGCATACGGTACTCTAAAATGGCCACTCTATTTCCATTCTTAAAAGGGAGATTTTTTTTCTGTTTTTTGGGGTTTTTTGCTTTAGGGCTATATCTGTAAATAAATTTTAGGACTTCTGTCATAATTATCACCACCAGTTACCTGCTCAAGTGCAACGTGCAAGATCACACCTCTTAAAATACAGTATCTTTGATAGCTGGCATGTGGTACATTCATATGTGTGAAGGTGTTAGGCATCCTGACCTCAACTGAAACAATCATTTTGTGACAACCATTGAATGTATGCACAGCACGTACAAGAAAGCTTTACTGGAAATGTTCGTTTCATTTGGGTTTTTTCTCTGAAGTGCAGTGGAAAGTCAGTTAAGAAGCCTGAAAAGACGACAGAAATCAAGCCTGTCAGCACCTAACAATTACTTGCATACAAGGTATTTCTTCTGTGTGGTTCATCAAAAAAAACCCTTTTCCTTCACCACTGCTTCATTACAGGGAAACTCCTCCTGTACTGGCTCTTGAGATGTTCACCCAGGTGAGAACTATCGCTCGCCTGATGAGCAAACCATGGTGTTGTTTCAGAAGATGGTTACCCTTTCTAGAACTGATGGGTTACACTGGTCTAGCTGTAAAATATTATTATAGGTATCCTCATTTCATAGTGCTGGTAGAGTAAAATTTTCAAGATGCAACTTAAGTGCATTTCTCCATTTGTACTTGTAGCTGCCAAGTAACAGACCATGCTTCAGTGTGTTGGCTGTCCAGATAACCCAGCTGTGGGTTTGGTGATTGGTCAGCAGCTCAGGGAAACTGTGTTAACATTGTCTCTTGGTTATGATCGTAGTTTGATAGCATTCTGTCCATTAGGTCTGGTCAGGTGAAAGAACCAGTTTGGAATTGAAAAATAAATATCTGGATAAGCAAACTGTCATTCAAAGGATGTTTTTATTTGGATATAATTTATAAGAAAACATAAACATTCTTTATATAAAGCATTGGATTAGAGAATAATTACTAAATGATACTACTAAATACTACTAAATGAATTGGGCACCCATAGTATCTTGTGTCATGTCACAAGGCCCAGCAGTGTTTCTGTAGCAATGACTTTTGGAAAAAGGCACCTCTTCCAGTGCCCTGATATGTCTGGTTTACTGGCCTGTATAAGTGGATGTCAGGAGGAGGTACCAGTGTGGCTGGCTTTGCAGAGGTGTGATGTCCGTGTTAGGTCCTTCTCCTGTCCCTCCTCTCTGTTAATCAGTAGAAGTAAGAAGGAGCTCTTATTGAAGAGTTTACCTGAGATGCTCTGGGCAGGTAGAAGGTATTGCAGTGGTGGCAGGAATATTTCATGTGGATATTGACCAACTTCTTTAAATAGTAGTGCTCTTCTGCTGTCTGTAATCAAAGATGCAACTTTATTAGTGTTTCAAAGTCATTCAGTGCTGTTCTGACTGCAGCTGCTTGGGAGTGATCAAAGGCAGGCGTACCAGAGACAGCCTTGTGCACTCGGCTTCACAGGAAAGCAAGCAGGATATATTGCTATTCCCATTTTAATTTGTTTTTTTTCAATAAATCAGGCTTCATTCCTATTCATCATGTAAAGCTGTTGGATCGTGAGCTGCTGCAGAATGCTAACTAATTTCATAATACTCTGCATAAGGTGACCCACTTACAAGTTCATCCTTCAGTCGTGTTTAAGCTCTGGTCCTGATTTATGTAACAGCATATTGGTTTCATCAAGAATCGTCTGATCACTCACTGTGTTGGCTTCTTTTTGACCTGTACATGATTTGTATTCTCCTCAATTTTAGGAAGAACTTTCTGCCTCTGCGCACATATGGGCAGAATAACACTAATAAACCTTCTTATAAGTGGTTGGTGCTTTGAGCTTTTCTGTCACTTAAAGATGTATTAGAGGAGGAATTAAAAGGAGCTTTAAGATGTCTGCTACAGACGGGGCACTGGAAACTTAGCACAAAATGTCCCTCACTACATTGCCCTGTTTGTGCCTTTTTGGACTGTGATTAACATTGACTATGGCATGTTATGAGTCATAGTCCCTTAGATTTGCGGACAGGAAGGCAGGACAGTTCTTTTTCCTCTGTATTTTGCTCACATGCTTTTCTGAACTGAGACTCAAATTATACATCATTCCATTGTCGTTACCTTAATTCATTGTACTTACCTTAATTATGTTGTTGCGAGTGTGCTGCCTAGATGTATTAGGGCTAGTGTGATTTATTGCACTCGCTTCTCCTTAAAGATATATTTGCAAGTTGATAATAAGGGAGTTAATGTAGCTGAGACACCTGGGCTTCCTTAACAACAAAATACAAGTTTCCATTGCTCCAGGTTTCAGTTTACTGAAAACTAATTAACCTCCCAGTCCTTCAGGATATCACACAGTGCAGAAAGGTGAAATAATCTGTATTCCAACCTGCGTATGAAGATACCCAACCTTTTTCATTTTCCCTTGTAGCATTCATTTTTCTGCCGCCTGACGGAAGATAAGAAATCTGAAAAGTTCTTTAAGGTTTTTTATGATCGCATGAAAGTGGCACAGCAAGAAATCAAGGCTACTGTCACAGTCAACACTAGTGACTTAGGGAATAAAAAGAAAGATGAAGACTCAGACAGAGATGTCCCGAACAGGAAAAGAGGTAAATCCCTGCTTGTTCGTTCCTGAAGTGACGAGGGAGTAAAATGCTGTGTTTTGAACTCAATTCAATTGCTGCAATAATGCTCTGATCTCTGATCCCACAGAACAAAGTTCAGAGATCAGTGGTGCCCTGGCTCAGGATTTCAAGAGCTTCATCCCCTCTTCATCCATTTGTGAGATTGTGCTATTGAAATGATGAAAAGTATTTGAGATGAGACTCTGCCGCCTTGTCTATCGTGACAAGCTGCCCAAATCTGATCCGTAGTAATGACCCTGGACTGTGGGTTGTGGTCAGTGCCTTCTCTAACAATAAGTGGAGAAATCCTATTTTTCTTTGATAGCAGGTCCTTTTATTGTAACTCCTGATAGCTCTAGATGTGTGCGCCCTAACCAATTAATACCAGAATTTGTAACTTTAATGTGGTTCGCATAAAAGGTGCAAAGAATGTGACACGATACCCTTCTAAACTCAAGACCCTCACATCACACTAAACATACTTACAAAAAGAACTGGTGATGAATAGCTGGCCTGCGTGTGAAACTAGCGGGAAATGTGTGAATAGATTTTTCTGGTCCCCTTTATTCATTTTCCCTAAGGAAGAGCTGTTCTTGTGTGTTGCAGTGAGAGAACCGATGAGCCAAATTACCGAGGAAGTGCGGGATCAGTTACTGGAGGCCTCGGCAGCTACAAAAAAGGCTTACAACACTTACCGGAGGGAGGCTGATCCTGATGACCATTATTCAGCAGGAGAAGGAGCACAGTCTGCAGCAGACAAGAGCAAAGATGACCTGGAGATGAGCGCTGTGATCTCAATAATGCAGCCCATCCTCCGGTTCTTGCAGCTGCTCTGTGAAAACCACAATCGGGATTTGCAGGTACGGTCTGGCTCCTTGAGCAGCTGTGCTCGTGTCACTTCATGCAGTCACTGCGATTCCCATCAGTCTCATTAATCCTGTGTCTTTTTAAATTGATACATGACCAACTATTTTCTTTAGCCAGAAAAAAAGAGTATTTATACCCTGATGGACAAATACAGGAAGTCGAGTTATCCAATGTTCAGTGGTATTTTCAATATATATAAAAGATGGTGGGGTGAACACCTGACATGGCTTTTTAAAAGTATATACTTACATCAAGCAAGTGTTCTGCTGTCAGGTTGCTGATCTACTTTTGACAGGGGAAGGAAAATAAAAGAAGTCATATAGAAAAATAAAGAGAGTGTTGGGGCTTTGGTTGCAGCAGCTCTCAACCATATGCATTACTGACCTATTCTGGAAGCTATGCCTTTTCCAGAATTGCGTAAGTTAGATTTGAGTTAGAAGTGAACAGGAATCTCACTGCTTTCCAGTGAGCAGCTTCTCCCGGGTTTTCATGGATCTGTTCATGTGCATAGAGTTGAACACATGGTGATGGTATCAGAAAAGCCTCAGCTGGAGTTGAATCTGGTGAGGGACATGAAGGGCAACAAGAAGGGTTTAGGTTGTACCCACAGCAGAAGGAGACTAGGGAGAGCATGGGTCTGCTGCTGAATGCAGCAGAGGCCCTGATGATAAAGGACACAGAGAAGGCTAAGGTGCTCAATGCCATCTTCACTTTGCTCTCTGCTGGTTAAGACCAGCCTTCACAAACTGTAGATTGCTAAAGGACCAGAGCATCTGATGGGTAAGGAGGGGCAGAGATTGCTGGGAGAGGTCAAGCAGGAGAGGAAGAAGCTTGGGATATCTCACCTGTGTGTACAAATACCTGATAGAGGAATGTGAAGAGGACGGAGCCAGGCTCTGCTCGGTGATACCTCATGACAGGGCGAGCGGGGTTGGAGTTTCCAAAGATCCCTTCCAACCTCAGCAGTCCTGTGATACTCTGGGATGTGTTTTTATAATTTAAAATAGCGAGCTCAGATCTTGTATGTTGGTAATCTTCTCTAGCGCGTGCCTCCGCGGGAGGTAAGATTTTTGCTTACAGATGGACAGCAATTAACGTGATTTTTATTCAGCGTAACCACTGCCGCTGGATTAGAGTTGGAGGCAAGCGAGGAGCTAGTGAGATGCAGTACAATGTACTAAATGCCGTCATAAAGGAGGGATAATTGTCTTGATTGCATATTGTTATACAGCGCGCCAGAAGTGTAGGACCCTGCATGAGTGCTTTTCAGACCTGCCAAATCACTTCCGCTGAACTGGAATGCCCCGCTGCTGGCAATATATGAAATCAAATCTGTATGGTAATGTTCCTGTGCCATGAACATGTACTTCTCTTAGCATTTCCTAGGTGCCGAGGTTATGTACATCAGGGTTTCTCCTCATTCTCTCAAAAAACTATTTGATCTTTGTTTTGTCAAACAGTTTTCATGCCGTTAGCGATGTCGGAGACAAGCAGGACGCAGTTTTATGTGGCAGTAGTCCAAACCGCACGCACATGATCCTTTGCTGCTGCTGTCTTTGGCTAGGCACTGAAGGATATAGGAGCAAAATTGGATTCAAGCCAGTGCACAAACTGGCCTGAGTGGTTCTCAAGTTAGATTTGAGTTAGAAGTGAATAGGAATCACCTGCCCAGTGCAGTTGTAGGCTTATCAAACCAAGCGTTTTACAAGCTGTTAGCAATTGTGAGTAGCCTGATGATGTGCAAACCCAAGAAAATGCAAGTCACGGCTGTAGGAGCCAGTATGTGTTCTGGATGAGGAGGAAGTCTTCCTGAAATGGCTTAGGGAGTTGTAATACCATGCCTTTTGCATCACTCAAGTGTTCCCTTGGCAGATAAAGCTGCAGTTTGTTCTGCATTGCAGACAGTCAGGGTGCTGTCCACCTCCAGCTTACTCCATGGGTCTGGAGGGGGAGGAGTTGCAATATCTTCTTCACGTTATTGCAAGGACTGAGACAAACGGGTGGACACAAGTGTTTCCTTACCCACTTCAGGCTGAAATCAGGTTTTGCTGTGGAGTACTCTTGGTATTTCTGTTTCTCTCTCAGCACACAGATACTTGGGTGCTCTTCTTAAATTTGCTTTAGGTAGGTTTGACCTCTGATTCAGTGAGAGAGCTCAGCCTTGAAAGCAAAGCTGTCGTGGCTCTATAGCCAGCTTTTGTTGTCTGATCTGCTTTGACTGGGCTAAAGCCTCACCGGTTTCCTCAGGAGGTCTTTTTGGTGCTGTCTCCTTTCTGAATGACGCTGTCCCTGTGCACTACAGAACCAGTCACGAGAACAGAACTCGTGACAAGGTGAGGGAAGCATCCAGCGAACACTTGGCTCTGAGCAGGAGCTGCCCTGGCTGGAGGTGAGGAGGACTGGAACAGAAATTCACTGCAGAGCAGGGAGCAGTGCCCTCCTTCTACAGTCAGCGCCTGGGCAGGTGATAGCCAGAAGCCTTCAGCTTCAGCGTTACACTTAAAAATCCCAAATTCATAGGAAAAATAATGGTCCAATTCTTTTTTTTCCTATCAAATGTGATATTTCTGCAAAATAAAAATACTGTGATAGTACGCTAGGCAGTCATCTCAGATTACAGGTCTAACTTGGTAGGTTAAGTACTGCTTTTGTGCAAAGTAAAGCAAGAATTGGTATAACTTTCAACATTAAATGTGACTGTTGCTTTTAGTCATAATCCCTGGAGACAAAGCCTGAGTAGTAAAGGCCATTAAAGCTCTGCATGCTGCTGGAAGGTGTTACAGTAATTCGGCTCATGGAGCATTGCTGCATGCAGAAAGTGAGCTGGTTTAGCTCGCCATGTTTTAGGCAAGAAGAACGTGTGAGAACTAACTTTGTAAGACCAAAGCGCAAGCCTGTATTCAGTGCAAGATGCCTTGCTTTACCTGGTTGCTTGTAAAGAAAAACCTGGCAATTTAAATATACCTCTTTACTAAGACCTTTTTATTTATGTTCTTGCTTTGCAAAGTTTTTCAATTAGGGATCAGATTTCTGCTTAAACAAAAGACTGTCCAAAGAAAACATTTAGGTTTTTGGGGGAATTACCCACTTACATGGTAGAACTGTTCCTTCCAAGGACTCTGTGTTCATCCCTGCTTGAACAAATCAAGCAAGCATTCTGAAAGCCAGTTTTATTTTTAGTCATTGTGTTTTCTCTAAAGGGTATTTGGCTTTAGGCTGTGTACTGGGAAGCAAAGTCCCCAACACCCTGACATGCTGCAGAGGCATTAAGAACTGGCTGCAGATGCTGCTTTGACAAGTGTAGCCCTATCCGGTCACACATCCCAGAAATGGGGAGGACTGGGCTCCCTAAAAATGAACAGAGTGTGAAGTCAGCTGAGTACCTCCAGGCAGTTATTCACAAAGGTAGGAGTTTAAATACTGCCTGACTTCGAGTGCACTTCATCCCATCTGAAAGTATTTCTCAACTGAGTATGTAAGCTCCTTAAAGGCAGGCAGTATGGATGCTCTGCCCCTCCTTTTCTCTTGAAGATCCCACCAGCTGCATATTTTTCATATGTTCAAGCTGAACCTGCCACTGTCACTCTTTATTCTGAATCCAGGGTCTTGTGGGTGGTACAGACCTGGGGTTCATTCCCACTGGAAGCAATAGGATGGCATGTTCAATACTGATGGGTTGGGTTCCCACTCTGTAGCTGGTGAGATGCTCTGGATGACAGAAAATTAAGAGCAACAGACGTTCCCTGGGGCAGTTTCTCACAGTGCAGTGGGGTCTTGTTTTCTACAGTTTCTTCCTTCCCCTTGTTTAGCCATCTAACATTGTCCTTCTGTGCCTCATTCCTCCTCTTTCCTTTCTGTTCATTGACTTTGGATCAAGATGCTAAAAGCTGGTATAAACCTAGCTATAACCAGAACAAATGCCATACCGCAGCCAGGAAGCATTTTGTTTAATCACATTCAATATTATCCATTATTTTTGCTTTTTTTCCTGGAGGGAAGGCATGAGCTGTGATTTTTGTAGCATCAACCTTCTACATTCTGACAAGTTAATCAAAAGTCAGGATACTAAATGAGCAATCAGCTGAAATGTGCTGAATCACTGTCACCTTTAGTCTGCATTCATAGACAGACTTTTCTTTTTTTAGCTTAGCTTTCAATTGAATCTGGCAATTTCTCAGTCTCTTTGCCTTAAAAGACTTACTAGTCTGACGCAGACACTGGAGGCAATCAGTTAACAGCGCTCTTCTGCAGGCTACAGGGAAGACCTTGGTGGTTCCATAGTCCTGTGCATCTTGTTCATCTGTGAGGTTTTTTCACCTTTGAAGTGTTTTGTAACCTGCTAGAATTAAGCTAGATAGGAGTTCTCCTCCTGAAACTTCAAGGGAAAGAAAATGGTAGTGGCCATCCATTTTTACAGGGTGCTGCTGGGAGCACACTGACAAACAGCATCTGAGTCACTGGGGAATTGTTGTTCATTGATTGTTCTTTGTTTTGGTGGTTGTTGGTTTTTTTTCATTTGGAATACAGGAGAGAGGAAACATGTTTAAACCACACTGGTAAATCTGGTGTTTCATTAGAGGAGCTGCTCCTAATCAGCAGCTTCAAGCAGGGATTATAGTAATTATGTGGGAAGAAATGCAGTTGAGAGAATTGCATTTCAAGATGCCACCTTTCAAGGGATGCAGTCAGGTACATCCTCACCCTTTGTGCAGGGTGCTACTGTGGAGCCAGGGAATTGCTGCTGCTTTCTTGGAGAAAGGATTTGGGAGGAGAGAGCTATGAGTGATGGTTAGCACTGAAATGTAGCAGGTGGGCTAAAAGGAAAGTCTCCAGGCTCAGGAGAGTTCTGATCCACAGTGAGTGGTTGATTCCATGTCGGGTATCAGTGCTCTAATGGATACACTTTGTTTATTGCTGCTTGTCTTCTATAAAACTTGAAGCCAACAAGCTGCTCAAGAGAGCAGCACCTTGCAAGCAAGCTTAAATTGCTTGTACAGAAATCAGTGCAATATACCATGCAGTGCAATTGTGGGTTGATGAACTTAATAAAATATTATGGTCCAAATATCAGTTTGGTTTTCCTCCCTTCCTTCCTGGCTTCCTCGCAGAACTTCCTACGCTGCCAGAACAACAAGACCAACTACAACTTGGTGTGTGAGACACTGCAGTTTCTGGACTGCATCTGTGGAAGCACAACGGGGGGACTTGGCCTTCTTGGTCTGTATATAAATGAGAAAAACGTAGCGCTCATCAATCAGACGCTGGAAAGTTTGACCGAGTACTGTCAAGGACCTTGCCACGAGAACCAGGTAATACATCCATAGCTGTGAAAAGCATCACCCTTTCTCCCTTCACCTGCAGCATGCGCTCTCCTGGGCTCGGCTCTCAGTCTACACTTGTGTTGTCTTGCAACGCTGCTCACTTGACTTGCCCTACAAAGGGGCTGGTTTGGTTTTTTCTTTATAAACTCGTAATAATCAACTTCTCTTTCTTGAGGCCCCCTCTGAGGAGCTGATCCAGTCAAAACAACAGAGATTTTCTTGCTTTCCTAGAATTTAAGTTGTTTTATTAGACTTGACAGCCAGGGAGAGCAGGGAACTTTTGCACTTGAAACACTCTATAGTTAAAATGTTGCTAAAACCCAGCTCTGTTGCCTGTTATAAATGAAACCAGGAATGCAGCCCCCCAGCCTGATAGGAAAAGGTTGATCTCTTTAGCTTCATTAATGAAGGTGATAAGCACATTGAGGTTGTTTCCAATCGTAGTCTTGTGTGTATAACCAGGTGTGTGTCACTGCCAGCTGTCAGTGCACTTCCATGGGGATGTGGTAGGGGTTCTTCATGAAAGCAGGTTGGGTGTTTGTGAGGACCACCAAACTCTGAAACACCAGCCTTTGTCCAGCTTCTTCCAAACCATACTGTCAGCAGTATGTTCTGCTCCAAGCGGGAATAACTGGTTTAAAGCAAGCATGGTGGTTTAAATAACTGTGGTACAGGAAAGGCATAACTCAATAACTGCTATAATCCTATTGGATAAAGCAGTTTCTGGCCCACAGCTGGTCTTCATCTGCTGTGTGCCTTGAAGTGATCAGCAAGGAATATGGGAGGACACTTCATTGACATAAGCAGGAGCATTTAGGTGCTCAAGAATTATGGTTTGCTCCAATGGGAAGGATCAGAGGGCAGGGGCAGCTGTCCTGCTTGGCTGTGCTTTTCCCCTTCATCTTATAGAATCATAGAATAGTTAGGGTTGGAAAGGACCTTACGATCATCTAGTTCCAACCCTCTTGCTATGGGCAGAGACACCTCACACTAGACCATGTCACCCAAGGCTCTGTTTTACAGAAGCATCACCAAGTAGTCAGGCCTGTTTCTTCTGCCTTTGGTCTAAATGTGACTCTTGCTAGAACTGTTTCCATGAGTCACATGAAGTCTGAAAGTCTAGAGTAAATCAAAGTAAAGAGATAGCTATCCCAAAATAGTCTTCCTTTAGATACAGGTATGGATCTTTGCATGGAGGTCGATGACAGAGCAGAGCTCTGGATTTTGAAGCCAGCAAGCTACTGTCAGTTTGTACGTTTTAGTTATAGACCATTGTAAAAGCAGGGTTAAAGGGTAAGCAAGAAATTCACCGGAATTCACATTCTTCAGTTAAACTGGACTGAAGTAGGTGTTGGTTGGCACAGCTAAAATAAAGAAAACTCCTTAATCTTAGCAAAACAGTGTTCTTCCTTAGCTATGTGTTCAGCCTGGATGCTTTGGTATGTGAATGCTTCGTTTATCAACTGTGTTGCCTTCTGCTTCCTGAGGCTGGGTGGTTTCAGTAGGACATACCATGGCTGATGTTAGGAAAAGGTTGAAAGAAAATGCCTTATCTTTTGTTATTCGACTGATTGGAGTTTTCTGTTCAGTTATCCATCTCGAACAGCTTACGAGGTGATGAAAGAGGTGACTCTTCTCTTCTGGCTGGGTCACCAGTCTGGGCTGCATTTTTAGTGCAGACAATTAGTGAAGTTTGAATTTTCTTTGGACAGAACTGCATTGCTACTCACGAGTCCAACGGTATTGACATCATCACAGCATTAATTCTCAATGACATCAACCCTTTGGGAAAGAAGAGGATGGACCTTGTGTTGGAGCTGAAGGCAAGTGACGATGTTGTGCAATCCACATAAAGTGTTAGATGAAACACAATTTTATTGTTGGAATTATGTGGGTGTTTATTATACTCCAGTATTCATAAGTGCCAAAAACCGATATGCATCAGTGAACTGGAGGCAGTGCCCAAAGATTGTTTGTCACAGGTATTTCATCATTTAAATGATGACATGGAGCCACCAGTTTTCAGATTGAGGGGATATGCTGAGAAAGCCTAAAATAATTTCCTGTTAAAAACTTAAAGCCAATGAAAACTCCTCTGTTGTTGGACAGCTTTTACATATACAATGGAAGTAAAATTTCCTGTGCTATGTCTAGTTTCCTAATACTTGATTGCTGTTGTTTAATCAGTTGATGTTCAATCATCAAGAAATTTTTAAGGCTGTTTAATGCTGAAATAATTAGCCCTAGTGCTGGTTTCAGGATACATTAGCAAGTTGTCTTCTAGCAGCAGTAGTCACTAAGCACTCCTGCTTCAACATATGTTAGAAGTATTTCCTTTCTGACTTACTGTCCTGTGAAATAGTGCAGTGTCTACTTGTTTTCCGTCGTCAACGCACACCATTATTATGGGTAATGTGGGGTTTTTATTACTCTAAATAAAAAATGCTTTTAGACTCAATGAGCATTATCCTTCAAAATTAAATACTTTATTGGTTTTTATTGTCAGTCATGATGGATTTTAATCTTAATTGTTTGTATTAAAGTAGTCTGGTGCCTTGTGGTAGTTTCCCATTTCCTCCCTCTATTTCTTGGCATGAGCAGGTTGCAGAGTAATTTTCAGTTAAAAGCAGCAAAGCACGTCTGTGTCTTCAGCCTTGGCTGTCCTTTGATCTAATCAGTATTATCTTCAGTAAAGCTGAGCTGCACCATTTTGGAGTTGAGAGCTTGTAGTGATGCTGCAGGATCTTTAAAACAAAGCAAAATCATACAAGCTTAAAATGTCAGCATTTTAGATATCTAAACCTTGACTTGGGTTAATTTGATGTCTCCCAATAAGTTGGGTTTGGGAAATAAACTGGTAAGATGTACTATTAAGTTGTATATCTCAGTAATAGAGAAGATTGAGTGCTTGGTAAGATGAGGCTGTAGGAGTTCTGCAGTGGCTGGCTGGGAAGATTTGCCTTGCCTGTGGCTCGTATTTGTAGAAACTGGGTAACTAAAGCCGTTCTGGACAGCAGGGATGGTAATGCTCAAACTGAGTACCCTCATTTTTCCACTTCTGGCGCTGATTGCCATTGGTTTTCCTTCAGAACAATGCTTCAAAACTGCTCTTGGCAATCATGGAGAGCAGACACGACAGTGAGAACGCAGAGAGGATCCTGTACAACATGAGGCCCAAAGAGCTGGTGAGTCCCTGGGTCATTCCAGAGCTACCAACTCCCTTCAAGCCAGGTACAGCAGCACTGGGGAGACTGGGCTGTGTCCACCCCAGAGGTGCTCCAGGAGGTCTTTGCATTGATCACAGGCAACTGGAAGACCTTTCAAGGATTTGGTTGAAGGAGTGCAATATCCACAGGGCACAGATCTGCCTAGTTCCCAGGCAGCAAAAATGATTAGGGAAGGCATGCTGAATGCCGTAGAGAAGGGATTCAGCATCCTGCGTAAGGCAGGGAAGGAGCATCGCCTGGGACTTGGGAATCCACATGCAGAAGTTATTTGCACAGGAGACAGAGATGAAAATGTCTTGTGACCTAAAAGCTGTTCAGCAGGCTTTTGGGCTGGTTAATGTGTTAACTGGTGAAAACAAACAGGAGATTCAAAGTACAGCTTAAACACTGTCGACTTGTCTCTATGCACGTAGTTATGGCAGGGGCCAGAGGTCACAACATGATGCAGCATGTGGTGAGTGTGGCCCAGAACACTTTACCTGAAGGGGAGTGTGAAGTTTAGTTTCCTGTGGTAATGAGCTCAGCTGAAGGTGCTGAATTCAGGTTTCCTGTTTTACCCTAAGCCCACTTAGCAACAAAATATGTTGATAAGCCCACATTATTCCTCTTGAATCTATATGCTTAGCTCCCTTTCACCTCTGTAAGAGTGCCAAGTGTATACTGACCTTATTAGATTCAGCCTTAGCCTGAGCCTCTCTTTACTGGCCTGTTTCTCTTTTTTCTAGGTGGAGGTGATAAAGAAGGCTTATATGCAGGGAGAAGTAGAATTTGAGGATGGAGAGAATGGGGAAGATGTTGCAGCATCTCCGAGGAACGTGGGACACAACATATATATATTAGCTCATCAGGTAGAATTTCACCTACAGCTTCTGTAGCACCAAGTGTCACAAACTGAATAGCTTAAAGGTCTGCTTTTCCCTGAAATTGTTTTAATGGTTCATCTCTGAGACACACTCACTGCACGTTCTCTCTTTATCAGAGCAAATTCCAATCCTTAAAGAATCAGAAAAGTCAATGATACAAAAAAATTTGGGGCATTTTCTTTTCCAATTGGAAGCAGGCAGGCTCTTGCCCAGGTTTCTGAAGACGTGGTTTAAGTTCTGGGCAGTACTGAGGAGCAATGTATTATTTT
The DNA here is from genome assembly GCA_026283785.1 of Coracopsis vasa. Classification (NCBI taxonomy): domain Eukaryota; kingdom Metazoa; phylum Chordata; class Aves; order Psittaciformes; family Psittacidae; genus Coracopsis; species Coracopsis vasa. The sequence continues at coordinate 12,686 of JANHGB010024593.1, read as the reverse complement.
TCAGCTGTATCAAAGGCTACTTTATACTCCCAAAGAAATGATACTCACAGATCAATTAAACTCTAGCAGAAATCTCCCTCTGCTTTTATGGTTCTTGCCACATTCTCTCTGTGTTGGTGCCAGTCAGGTTTGTTGTATTGATACAATGTGGTGTTTGAAAGGTAAAAGACCAAGGGAGAACAAATACATCTATATCTACTTAATATATTGATGCTGCATAAATCAATCCATTAGAGTTCCTTTAGTGTCTGAGAAGAAAGATCATCACTATGCTGTAAGATGAATTTAGAGCATCCAGAAGCATTTTTGGATCAGTGCTCTGTGCATCTGCTTTTCAGTTGATGCAAGTTTTCTCCTCTGTCCCTGCCTAGATACCTGTGTGATTAGCACACCTTTGAATTAGGGTAGATCATAGAATAGTTAGGGCTGGAAAGGACTTTAAGATCATCTAGTTCCAACCCCCCTGCTATGGCAGGGACTTCTCACACTAAACCATGTCACCCAAGGCTCTGTCCAGCCTGGCCTTGAGCACTGCTAGGGATGGAGCAGTTACCACTTCTTTGGGCAACCTGGTCCAGTGCCTCACCACCCTCACAACTTCTTCCTTATATCTCACCTAAACTTCTCCTGTTTAAGTTTAAACCCATTAGTGTGTCAAAGTCCCTCTGGATCCTATCCCTTCCCTCCAGCATATCAAATGATCCACACAGCTTGGTGTCATCGGCAAACTTGCTGAGGGCGCACTCAATCCCGCTGTCCATGTCACCAACAAGGATGTTGAACAAGACCGATCCCAACACTGACCCCTGAGGGGTACCACTTGTTACCTGTCTCCAGTTGGACATTGAGCTGTTGACCACAACTCTTTGTGTGCAGCCATCCAGCCAGTTTTTTATCCACTGAGTGGTCCATCTATCAAATTGATGTCTCTCCAATATAGAGACAAGGATGTCATGTGGGACAGTGTCAAACGCTTTGCACAAGTCCAGGTAGATGACATCAACTGCTTTGCCCCTATCCATCAGTTCCGTAGCCCCATCATAGAAGGCCACCAAACTGGTCAGGTGTGATTTGCCCTTGGTAGAGCCATGCTGGCTGTCACCAACCACCTCATCATTTTTCATGTGCCTTCCAGGAGAATCTGCACCAAGATTTTGCCAGGCACAGAGGTGAGACTGACTGGTCTGTAGGTTCCTGGATCCCTCCATTTTCTCCTTCTTGAAAATGGGGGTTATATTTCCCTTTTTCCAGTTGTCAGGAACTTCACCTCATGTAGAAGGATAGACCAAATGTGAATGTTCAAGAAGTTTCCCAAGTGAGGCAAAGGGTGGGAGAGGATGGGTAAAAGAGGAGTACCACATGGATATTAAAAAAATACATATTTGAATCATTCTGACTTGCTCCCAAAATAGAGCTGCAGGGTGTCTGGTTGGAATAGAACAAGCCTTCTGTCAACTTTGCCCTTTCTTAGCAGCTGACTGCATACTATTTCTTTTCTTTTATGCCAAAAATCAGAAATTTAATATCAGAGAGACATCTGGTGTCTCCCACTCCCTTTGCATTCCTTTATTTCAGTTGGCTCGTCATAACAAAGAGCTGCAGAACATGCTGAAGCCGGGAGGTCAGATAGAGGGAGACGAGGCTCTGGAGTTTTACGCCAAGCACACGGCACAGATTGAGGTACAGGGAAAGCAGTGGCTGCCGGGAGGTGTGTGGGGGGAAATGATCTGCTGCGGAAGGAGCCGCTTGGAAGAGGAACGGTGGAGTTGGACCCCGGTTGCATTAGATGTGATATTGTGGTTGCAGTGACTACCTGTGTGTGTGTGGACACATCTCTGACATGAGAGTGTATGGGTACTTATTTTTTTATTTTAGTTTTTGACAGCCAGTGAGGTGGGGAGCTATTTTTGAGCTGTCATGTGTGGGCTTTAAGATGGAGCTGAGCAGAGCTCTGTTGGCAGGAGGAAGTGTAACTTCACTTCTGTTACATTTTGGCCAGTGCTATTGCTGAATCCATAAAGTTAGTGATAGCTTTTGCCATTCTTTCTGTATTAAAATGACAATTTGGCCTGACGTACAATCTTAGATGCTTTTCAAAAGTAAAGCATGCACAAGCACAGAGATGTCACAAAACTCTCTAGTAAGCAATGTAACTGTTATTCCTCATATTATTCCTTATATTTGCCTATGCAGAATGTGGCTAAAATTTGCAAAGAATCTTGATTTTGGGTGACCAGATTGCTCTGAAATTCAGCACAGCTTTGGTGCTGCGTTTACTGGGCCCCTTGGAAATCCCAGCTAAGAACAGCATTGCCAGGGTAAGACCACAGCATAAAAAACATCAGTCTTGGAGCTAAATGTAGGTCTGCTTTGAAGGTAAATCAAATGAAGTCTCTACCAAGCTGCTGTTCCACAGAACTGTGTCCAAGTTTCTGCATGTAACTGGTTTGAAAAAGGTGTGGGAAACAGACCAAGAAATAAAAGCATTTAAAAGCTAGGAAGAACTCTAATTAAGGCTCCTGTTCAGATTGTCAGGTCGGACCGGACCATGGAGCAAATAGTCTTCCCTGTACCCAGTATCTGTGAATTCCTCACGAAGGAGTCCAAGCTGCGGATATATTACACCACGGAGAGGGACGAACAAGGCAGCAAGATCAATGACTTCTTCTTGAAATCGGAAGACCTCTTTAATGAGATGAACTGGCAAAAGAAATTGCGAGGTAGGTTGCTGTTGCCAGTGTGGTTGTGTGGAGCGTTACCAGCAGAGCGCTGAGGTCAGGTTTGCAGAGTTTGATTTGGTAGCAGATGGTTCCCCAGTGTGGCAGCAACCTTGATAATTGGTTGAAAGAGTCTGCTCCTCTGCACGGTGGCAATATGCTGTAATGAAGTCAAGCTTAAAGCAGGAGCAATATTGGACCACCTGGAGGGATCTAGGGGAAAGCGGTAAGAGGGATCAGAGGTCATCTTTTTTAAGATCCAACAGGAAGGAACAAAGTTGTGGGGGCTATTTGAGACATAGCTTAAATGAGAAGGCATTTGGTGGCAGGGAGAATTGGAGAGGACGCAGCTGAAGAAACCAATGGTCTGTTTTCCTTCCCTGCACCGGATACACTAAGCAGTTCCCTTGGATTGCAGGAGAAAGGCTAGCATGGACTTATGGCATCTCCAACAATGGAAGTATTGAAGAACAGGTTAAAGATGTATCTCCAGTAATAGTAAAAGTAGAATTTGTCCTTTCTTTGGGCAAGGAATAGATGGGCAGGTGGGCTGATTAAGTCCCTTCCAGCCCTGTGATGTTAAAATATCTGAAAGCAAGTATTTTCAAGCACTTCTTTTCCCTCTGAGGTTCCCATTGACAGCTAGGAAAAGTTTTTAAACAATGTTTTAATCCATACAGTGCCACCACTTCCCCAGCAAACTTCCAAAGTCATTTGCTTATTTTTTCTGTAATTGACTTCTTGTTTTGCTGAAGGAGAAATGTTGCACATGGGGCTCAGCTTCGTTCTATGATTCTATGATTGAGCAGCCATGACTGGTTAGAATTTACCAACAATGACCCTCTGAAATGTGAGAGATAAAGCAGTCATTTCCTGCTCAAGTCAGCATCTGCTATCTGATACCACTGTTGTTCCCCGTGCTTGAATAGCTAAACTCCAGTTGCTACCACAAGAGCTCAGGCTGGTCCAGAACCGCCTCCTAGATCAAATGAGAGTGGACTTCTGCCATGCAGCTGCGTGCCAGTGCTTCTGGTTGTTGGGGTTTATGTATGTGTATGTATATGTATTAATAGATCTTTTAGCAGAGAAAGCAGTCGTACTCATACTATTTCAAATTTTCAGTCAGGTACAGATAAGACTGCCTGAAGCTTGGTCAGCCCTATTGAATTCTTTTTCATGCATATGAATACTAAGTAGAGTGGAGCGATTTCCACTGAGCAGTGGATTAGTACTTCTGACAGCATCAAAATCCACAGGAAGCTGCTTCCTCAAAAATGACTTCTAAGAGCTCTACAAGAAATATGGAAGTATGTAACATCCTACACAAATGGGCAGCTTTGACAGCATCCATATAGTCTGTCAGATATTGTTGAGTTACTTTGTCTTTGAGGCTATCTCCAGGCAAACTGGGTAGACATCCATAATTAACAACAGGCCACAAATTGATCAAGATCCACCTGCAGAGAGTATTTCTTTTTTCTTTAAGAAACTGGCCTCATTTCGTCTGTCTCCTAATATTCTGGTCTTGTTTGGCCAATTAAGTGATGCTCTGTGTTTATACACATCTTAAATACAGGTCTGTGTTTTCAAGATGTGACCGGCTGGCAGTGCTCTGTGCTGCTCTCATGTGATACCACTTAAGAGTTATTCAAACCTCAGAAAGACACCTTAGAAAACTCTTTATAAAGGCCCATGGACTTCCCTCTTCAGCTCATGGTGCTAGCCCATAACCTGAGCACCATAAGTCTCCCAAAGGTCTTAATTAGGGATTCAAATGAGCTTGCCAAAACCAGGCAGAAGTGCTACGTGGGGCAGATAGTCTGTGCCCATCCCCAAAGGAAGGTTTAAAATAAAATGCGGAACTTTATAATGACCATTTGTATAACAATTTCATACAAATTAGTTCAATCTGCTTACAAATTCTTCCAGTTAAAGTGAAATTGAGAACAGAAATAATACAGAAACCAGTGCATTGTATATTTGAAACACTGCTACATCACATTTTGAGGCTTAACATGTGCCTGGCTAATTAGGTGCAGTGAAGCCTGTATTCTTACAGTGACGGGGTACCTTTTCGTAGTCCTTTCCTTTGCATTCAGCTGTTCAATACATTGGCTTTTTATGTGCATTTCAACTCAGTATAATGAGGCATTGTATAATTCTTCTAACTCATTTTTTTTTTGCTTAGGATGCTAGAAGAGGTGATTTGCTGAAGGGATGTGGTGGTTACTGTGAGGCTTAGAATTGCAGCATTCATTAATTTACTCTTCAGCCTTTACTCTTCAGTTTGCATTTTCATCTTTTCCCTAAATTTCACTGTGAGCTCCTTTACCTTTGCTCTCTGATATCTCTGTACACATTACCCCCTTCCAACAGGAGAGAATATTACTTCTATTCCTTCTTTGGGAGCATTTTTAATAGGTTATTATTTTTTTGCCACTCCAGATTTCACGAGTACACAATTTGCTGCAGAATAAGCCTGCAGGAGCTAAAACCGGGGGTATTTTGCTTCAAGGCAGAGAGAATTGCTATAACGCAGCTTCTTGCCTGTCATTGTCTTCTGGTCCGTGACCACTTCAGAAAATGAATCTTTTTGCTTTCTGTGCCTCTTGGTCCTAGCTGCAGAGATCATTAAAATCAGGAGTCTTTTGGAAAAGCATTTATAGGTACCATTAAGGATTTAAAATGTGCAGATGTTTAACTGTGCACTCACCTCTGTGCAGATGCGCTGGTGTCTTTTGCCCACAGGGCAGATTCTGGGGCTACCTTGGTCTGTTATCAGCTTGCAGTGGTTGTCTTACTTGCTTGGCAGTTAGTCCTAAGCATTTTAGCTTTATTGCTATGCATTTTGGGTCTTAATTGTCTACCTTGCCTGGTCTCCACTGAGTCTTTTCTGGCTTGCTGCAGCAGAAAAGAAGTTTGAAGGTGAGCAGCACCTCAGATGAGCTGCTGGCAGCAGTGTAACTTGGAGGGATGGGGCTGAATCTCACCATTGCTACTGTGTACAAATCTTCCTCCTCGCAATTGTTCTTTGTGTGAGTGAGTACGCAGTATACTATTAGGGGAAACCTAAAGTTCTTGACCTCTGCGTTTCTGAACTTCTTCTCATGTTGCTGCTAAATCATGTTTGAAAATACTTCCCTTTTTAATGTGAGTCCTTTGCCTTAAAGTGCTTCTAATTGGAAGTACCCCAAAGATGAAGAGTAGTCAAGTAAACTTCAGCAAAGCCATGAACATTACCACTGTTTGTGATTTTGGGCAAACTGAAAATAAACTACGTTTTGGTGGAGATTAATTTTATATATAAACCTCTTTGAAATACTCCATTAAAAGCACTTACTTTTCTGTTTTGCAGCTCAACCTTTCCTATACTGGTGTGCTCGCAACATGTCCTTCTGGAGCAGTATTTCCTTTAACCTGGCCGTCCTTATGAACCTGCTGGTAGCATTTTTCTATCCATTCAAAGGAATTCGAGGAGGTACCAGTATTTATTATACAAAAATATCTGAACAAACGAGGTATAATGAGCCAGATTTTCTTCCCCACTGGTGTCTGCATCACTGTTTACTTCAGTAGGGATAGGAGAGCAGAAATTGGCTTTTTTTTAATTGCCTTGATTTAAATTGCACTTTTCTTTGACTTGCTTTTTCCTGAGGCGTTTTTAAGGAAAATACAGAGCCATGCTTCTTCCTAAGGGAAAAAATTATCCAAGACAGACATCCACCTTTAATTACTTGACTGTTCCACTTTGTTTCAAAGTTCTGTAATTAACTATTGAACTAAAAATATGAAAAATGTTAATTTGTTGTTTTCTTTGAGCTTGCATTTATTACTGTCATTTCCCGTGAAACTTTTGTGGTTGCATAGCACATCAGGAGGCCTCTGAGTGTTGGGGTGGGGTGAATGAGATTACTCTGACTTGGCAGATGAGGTGTGCGGGGGCAAAGTGACCTGCCTCATGCCATTAGAAATTGATGGATGATATGGAAAAAGAGCCCATCTCTCCTCTGTTACTGCCTTTCCTAGGAGCCCCTTCCTGTAGGAGCGCTTGGAGCAGAGGTTTCCCTAGGGAGCAAGGAGGAGCGTGCCTGTCATTTCCTCTAGCTCGGGAGCAACCTGCTGCTCCAAGGTGCCTTGCCATCAGTGGATGGCAGCTGTCATTTCTGCCATGAAAGATGGGTTAACATGTGCGGTTCATGTGGGATTGCACAATCTTGATGTAAGAGAGCTCTTGGAAGTTGCTTTTGATCCAGACAGTGGATTTGTGTGACAGTGGTGGTTCTTGGAGCCAATTCAGTAAATACTCCCAGTGGAGTCCTGATGAGAGTCAGCTGTTCTTCCCTCACTCCGGCCTCTTCCAAGAGATGCACCCCAGGGCAGGTTGAGAGGCAGAGTCATGTCAGCAAGCATCAGGAATCTGGAGAAATGTTCTTGTGAATGCCTCTATCATGTTTATCACTTGCAGAACTGGTGTAAAGGAAGCATCTAGGTAGGAGCTTCTTCCACTTCTATGTCAACTGGAGTAAATAAGAACCCCAGCAGTAAAACCTCCTCCTGGAGAGGGTGATTCATGGTCAAGCCTGCCCTTCCCTTTCTTTGAGGTTTGTAATGCAGCAGGGCTGGATAGATGCTTACGTTTTCCTATTGAACTTCCCTCTGCATCTTCCTCCTGTTCACTTGCTGCAGAACCCAAAGACAATGAAACTGAAAGATAGCAGTAGCCTGAACATAAAATTATCATCTGAGCTCTGTATGTGGCACAAAAGCCAGTTCACCCTTTTGCAGCTCACCAATTAATTTAGATTGAGGAGAAGCCATAGTTTTGTGTGAGTAGCATGTGACAGCAGCCTGTGGTCACAGTGGGGTAAAGGCAGTGGGCATAGAAAACTTGGTTAAGGGGTTCTGCAGCCTGATAAAGCCTGTGAGAAGATACGGGATATTTTAGACCATCTCAGAGGGGGAAGAGTGTAGTTACCTTCTGCAACATCAGGCTGTGCGTACCTCTGCATGGCACCCTGGACAGCAGACCTGGAAACACCCGGATCCCATTCTGGCCAGCAGCTGATTAGAGAGTTTTAACAAGCACAAAGAGCAACTGAATTTTCTGTCTCTAGTTTCAAAGATCACAAGTCAAAATGTAAAGGTTTGTATTTATGGCTGTAGGAAAGCTGGTAATCAAATGAGTTCATTGAGATTGCACGTTGTGTGATGGGGGGATCATTTGGCATTTTGAAGATGCCCTACCCTACATATTTGAAATACTTTACCATTTTGATATAATCTCTTCCCCTACTAGTTACAATCAAAAATGAAAGATAAATACATGTGTATTTTATATTTAGCTTAAAAAAAAAGAGAAGACTTCAGAACAGACCGTTTGGGGGAAGTTGTCAGTGTCTTGAATTGCTTAGACAGGGTGAACTGAGCAGCTGATCAGCATCTGACTGTAGCAGAAGCTGTAAAACTTCTTACTTGAGGAGCAGAAACAAAACTAGATGCCTGGAATTCAGTACCGGAATGGTGAGAATTCCAGACAGGGAGAGCTTCCTACGGGTTACACGTTCCTCCTGCCCGCGGTCGTGTAATGGACTCCACGTGCTTGCAGCAAGGCTTTGACATTAGGTCGGGTGCAGACAGCTGGCTTGACGAGCTTCATGTGCCAAGGGCAAACACACTGCTCACAGTCTCTTTCTGTACCTGGGAAGGAGAGACAAGTCTGTGCCCTGAGCCCCACTCATGCCTGGCCCACGTCCCACTAAGGGCTTTTTATGTCACAGCATTGCACTCCATGTGCTGATGAGCAGCTGGTGGTGTTGGGCCTTTCCAAGGTGGATGTTACAGGCACCAACTGAGGACTTCATTAACTCTAGTTATTTTTGCAGGCCTGCTGGGAACTGCTGAAACTTGTGAGAGCAAATATATTCATGTGCTATGAATGGCTTTGTAATAGCTGGGATGTTCAGACACCAGTGCAGGTGTAGGCAGGATCCTTCAAGATCTGCCTCTCACGGCAATTCCCAAGTCATTCCTGAATAAGCTTCTACAAGTTTTTTCCTCTCTCCCATCTCTCTGCTGTTTGTCATTCCCACTTGGGTGACTCTGTTTTGAGCTTTTGCACCTTTTGCTGTTTGACAGCTCAAGTAGCGCTGCTCTGGGACCCCAAACTCCCTTCAGACAGCGGAAACATCTGTTCAACTTTACGCTTATTAAGTTTTAATTTCCATCTATCCTCTGCTGTCTTTATTAATCTACAGTGATTTGGAACAAAATTAAATGGCTGCTCGTGGTAGTCAGATGAGAGTAGTGTTTCCTAAGCCTTCTGCATTTGCGCGGGGGGAGGAAAAAGCCCTCGGTGAATATCTTGCTAATAAGACACAATGGTTCTCTCATTATGTACTTGCAGAAGGGCTGCAGAATGCTATGAAATTGGAGGGTCTTGCTTTTCTGTCTGTTGAGGGACCAGTTGCTTGAAGAAAATTGTTTTTATGTCAGTTATAAGAAAGTGATGTCTTTTATATCCTGCATAAAGCCAGGGTAAATGGTATTTTTGGCTGAGTATTTTTTTATGGCTCTTCCAGAGAAGTGTATTTTTAGCAACATGGGCTTGATGTTATGTAAGCAGACAGTCTCATGGGACAGTCTAAATAGAACCAGAAATAGCAAGAGATGACAAAAACTGGTATGAGGCTTTTGACCAAAAGCATAATAAGAGAATCTGTGAATCTGGACCTGGAGGAGTATGTTGTCTGTCTTCACCTACCTATTCAGTGCCTCTACAGAACACATTAGCAAAAATGCCTCTCCTTTTCAGCATGCAAGGTGTATAAGTAATGAACACTAAAATGAAGAATCCTATAATACTGGCACTTATTATTTACATAATGCTTTAATAACAAGTTTGTAATTAAAATCCGCTCAAGGCATCAGGCTCAGATGTTCCACTTACTGCTTTGAAATCAGTAATGTCTGAACATGAGGCTTAATGATGCTCCACCAAAGATAAAATGGCATTTATCTGGTTATTTTGGTTTGGTTTTGTTTGGTTACACAAAGTACTGAAATGGGTTTTTTTTTTCCCTCTCCACCCTAGGTACACTGGAGCCCCACTTGTCAGGCTTGCTGTGGACAGCGATGCTGATATCTCTGGCCATCGTTATAGCTCTTCCTAAGCCCCACGGCATCCGAGCCCTAATCGCTTCTACAATATTACGACTAATATTTTCAATTGGTTTACAACCTACTTTATTTCTTCTGGGTGCATTCAACGTAAGAACCAAGTGGGCTTTTTTGAAGTTCTCCTGCATCTTACCTAAGAGTTTCTTACCTGCAGAAATAGCCTGGGACGCTGGGGTGGAACTGGTGGCCTGTTTTATTTCTAGCACAAGCACTTTGCTGTTGTTTATTTAATCCTGGTTGCCCAGGCTGGAGACCTCTGAGGTTTCAGTCAGTTCTGCTACAGTCTAGAATCAGTTCGCATCCCAGCCAGAAATGTGAAGAAGTCTCTGTGACCCTAAAGTACTCGGTTGTTCAGCCATTCAGTGACTAAGCTGCAGTATTTACGGGGTTGTGTAAGATTCACTAAACAATGCATTTCCCAAATGTCTGTCTGCAGTCTACCTGCCAGCTGAAAGCTGACGCTAAGCAGTTTTGTGACAGTAATGTGTGGACTGAGCGTGTAAGCTGAGCCACCAGAGAACTTCATTAATGCTCAAACCCGGATACTTGTGGTCTCCTGTGGCAAGTGAGCCAAAAGGGTTTCTGTGACTGAGTCAGCAGGAGCTGTGCAAAGATGCATCTTCTCAAAGTCCTTACCTTTATTACAAAGTGCCCAGGTTTCAAATGCATCATTTAGTAGCACTCCTTGTCTTCAAAAGATGTCACTGAGTGCTGTGTACTAGAGTCAGAACTGCACTGTGAGGGTGGTGGTGGTTACTGGTAATTGTAGCATTTAGCAGCTTCCAGGTAAGTTGAAGGCAACTTTCCTTTGGCATTGTTGGCCAGTGTTACACAGGAGGATTACTGAGTGGTTCAAGAGTGAATTACTGAGGGAATCTGGAGTTCTTGCTTATTAGCAAGCAATACGGGGTGTTATCAGGAATGTCAGGGTTGCTGTAGGCTAGAGATGCTTAGTGCCACGCTTAGAACAGGAGTAGTTTGGGTTGAGTTTTTGGTTTTTAGAAAAGTTTAACTCTGACACCAGGGAACTCTCTTCTTTAAATCCTAGTCTCGATGCCTTTGACAAGAAGCTGGAGGCGGGAGTTGGTGCACATATTTTATTGGACATGTGCAGTTTCTGTTCTGGCTCCCTAACCCAGCTGTGCAGAAAGCGCACCAGAGGGCAGAGCTTTGTGTAATAGACAGTCCAGCATGGTTGTTGATGTCTTCATGGAGCCGAGTTGCCTCCAACTTTGAAAAATTGCCTTTTTCTTCCTGCCAGCTCCATGTTGTAACTAATTTATGGTTAATCTTTCCCTAGGTTTGTAATAAAATCATTTTTCTGATGAGTTTTGTGGGTAACTGTGGAACCTTCACTAGAGGATACAAGGCAATGATCATGGATGTCGAGTTTCTTTATCATCTGCTGTACCTTCTGATTTGTGCTCTGGGGCTCTTCGTACATGAATTCTTTTATAGCTTGTTGGTAGGTATTCACTGTGCTCTCAGAATGTTTTGCTGTCTGTGTGTTTGTAAAGTCCTGTCTCGGGCATATCTAGAAGTTTCAAACACCACTTACTTTCTGTTCTACTACTGGAAAATGATTGTACAGGCACTCTCAAGAGCCATACACTGGAGATTTTGCTTGGGAGAGGTTACAGTGGGAGGCTACAGGAGTCCTGCCACATCTTTTCTTCCTGATTTGTACAGACAAGCAGAGACTTTTTTTGTTCTTAAGTACGTTATACAAGATGTGTTTAAGGGTAAAATTAGTTAAAATTGCTCATCACAATAAACGTGCGTGCTGTTGCAATGAAGGTATTTAGCATTTCCCTGTGTGCTTTAGTTCTCAAGACTTCAAAGGCATAGGTTTCCAAGGTTGGATGTATTGCTTGTGACCCTGCTCTGATGTCCAAGATAATAAAACAATTTAAAATGTTGTGACTCTTAAGTAATATCAGTACTTAGTGAAGGCTTAAGCCTTCTTAAAGTCATATAAGCTCTTAAATGAGGACAAAAGAAGTCATGGACAAATCTAGCCACAGAAATGTTAGCTGAACAGTAGGCACTTTTGGAGTTGCCACAGTATGAGTAAGAGGTGCACAGTCTTTAAGATGGTTTACTCTGTTATTGTCAATAATGATAACATATTGTCCATGCTTTTTGAGTAGCTGGTTAACTTTGGAGTGTCTCCTCAGCTGCAGCTAGACTCCAGACCTCGCGCAACTGACACAGATGCCTGGCATATGTGTTTTTTCTGTTTGGGATGGAATTCATCTTGCACAGCACAATACTTCTAAGAATAAGCACAGAAAGAGTATATCTAGCATTGGTGGAGAAAATATGTCATTTTTAAAGCAAACCTTAAATCCCATTCAGAACACTCTATTTTTACCCTTTTGTTTAATGATCTAGTACCCAAACTGGTTATTTTCTCTATTCATGTAGGTCCAATTTAACAAATACCTGTTCACTCATTGTCAACCAGCATAGCCAGCAACCTGCCTGGACTGTGCTGATGGACTGACACAGACCCAGGGGAGTGAAAAATGAAGGAAAAATCTATAAAGAAATTTAAACAGAGAATTTGGGCAAAAAATATTGCTCCTTTAGTTATACACTGAAGATGTAAAGGAAATGGCTAATTGCATTTTGAGATGAGCTACGCTGAGATGGTGATGGGGCAGATAGTACAATAAAAAAGATAAACAGTTTGTGTTAGCAGCTTTATGTTTAAAGGTAAAGTCAAAACCACAGCACTGCATCAGCTACTAAGGAGAAAAATGACTGCTACAGCTGAACCCAGGACAGGGA
>JANHGB010024591.1:0-14403 GCA_026283785.1 Coracopsis vasa | reverse complement strand
CCTGCTCCTTCCCCTTGGCTAGAAATACTAGGTCTTCGATATGACTCCTCATTTATTTCTCTCCCGCATCCGCACGCAGCCGACTGCCCGGCGCATCGACCGAGGGGGAGAGCCCGAACCCCAGCGCCGCTGGCCCTGGCTCCTCCCCGCTGAGATCTGGCGTCTTCCCCGCTGGCCCAGCCTCCCGCGTTTCGCTACCGCTGCAGCTTCACAACGATGCTTCTTTTCCTGTTCCTGGCACGTTATCACGCTCCGCTCCTTTCCGCCAAGATTTCCAGAAGGCACCGAGTGCGGCAAATCTGGCCTTCGTGGTACCCCAAAGAACGAAAAGGGCCTCAAGCAGATACCACAGATCAGAGTCTGGGTCTAAAGAGCTTTTGCATAGCGGTGGGGCATATTTCTTTTCTCAGGGGAAAGAAAAAAAAGCAGGCCACAAATTGCCAATGTAGACATAGAAGCTGTAACCACAAATGCTCGCAGAGGAATGAGGTTAAAAGCAGAAGAAGTTACAAGTTTTGCAGTTGAGATAGTGAGACAGCAGAAAAAACTACGTTGTCCTGAGGGTTTTACTGAGTGGAACTGATTTCTTCCACTCTATCCTCTACTCTTGAATTAGGTATTTTTTCAAGGGTAGAAAGACGATGCTGGCAAACAAGGAGGAGAAAAAGAGGAAATCCAGTGTGCGAAAATAAAGTTTCCCTCTACTTGAATGTTTGGGGGAGGTTTTCAGTTATTGTTTTGCTGTTGTTCATTTCCATTTCTTGTTATTTAGGTTACCTTGATGCAACCAATGGATGGAGTTGTTGGCAGATTCAAAGCCCTCGCTCCTCAGCAGCTGTAAGCCAGCAGCACTACTGACAGAAGGGAAAAGTCCCTCTCTAATGATGACAAATATGGGAGACACATGTTGAAAAATACTTTAGGACTAGGACTGTTTGTCCCTCCCTCCCAGGAACTGGGCTGCTCCTTTAACAGCCCAGACTTGCTCTCAGATAGTTTACAGTCCACAAATATGAGGCTACTGCCACCACCCAAGGAAAACTGCCCTAATATAGCAGAACTCCTCATGCTAGTACAAAGCTAACAAAACCAAACAAGTAGAGGGGAAAAAAAAGGAGAGATTTCATCCCGTGACTCCTCAAAAGACCACTCTTCTATCTCAGGGCCACCAGCATGACATGGGGGGCAGGGAGGGAGGAAGGGGTGTCGTCATCTCTGCTAAACACTTTCCAAAGGATTCAGGGAGGAGCATTCCTTTTGCAAACCCACAGACAAGGAGACATTGATTTAGACAGGGGCAAACTGGCAGCAAGGTAGGATGCTGGCAAGCAGAACAGCAGCTGGAGGCACCCAAGAGGTTCCCTGTACAGCCCCAAAAGCCTTAAGGCAGGGGGACTTCTAGAGTACACCACCAAAACCCATCCTCCTTTCAGGAGATGGGGAAAAGTACTGGAGGGAGTGTACAGGAGGCTGGCAGCTGAGTCAGGAGACTGGAAACTCCAGTAAAGCTTAGGTGATGAGAACATTACAGTTTTTGTAAGGGAGGAAAAGTAGAAAAGTGCAGTTTGAAAGCAGTGATGAGAAATGGCATTTATTAACTCCTTCATTCTTCTCTGTATCACACCCCATTGCATCCTCGCATCCTTCCAGGGATAGGGCATCCACAGCTTTGCTGGGCAACCTGTCACAGTGCCTCACTACCCTCACAGTGAAGAACTCAACACAGAAAACACCTTGATTAACCCACTTGCTCTCTAGCTATGTAAGTGAGCTTGGAAGGAGTTAAATGTCAGCCAGGCTGGGTAAGGAGACTGCCTCCTTCTGTAATACACCCTCCAACAGGTCCATATGTAGGGGTGCCAAGATCATCAGCTAAACTGGAGTTATGGGAAGTCAAGGAGAGCTCTCCTTTCTCAAACACCTGCACCCCTTTGCTTTCTCCTCTTTTGTTTGTGCACACACAGCCCAGGACAAGCAGCAAACAGCATTTGCAGAGTTCAAAGCAAAAAATGTTCATAGGGTTCAATCCAACAGTGAACCATAAATCATAGAAAACCCAAAGCGAAGCACTTTACCTGTCTCCACTCTGAAACCATGACTCAAGTGTTGATTTAATTGTATGCAATGGAAGGACTAGCTTTTCATCTCAGAGGAATGCTACACCACCTGATCACCAAGTATTTCCTATGGAGAAGATGCCTCTTGGCTCCCTCTGCCTTTCAGACTCTCATACACACCCTCCTCATCACACAGAAATGTTCTCAACCTCCTCTCCAAAAGATAACAGCAAAGTGCTTTGTTTGCTTTGCAAAAACGGCTCAGGATTTCCACTGCTGTGACACAGCAGGAGTGTAAGAAGCATTTGGGGGTTATATGGCCAGCAGGGAGCTTTGGCAGCCATGTGTTTGGATTTTTTTTGTCAGCAGGAGGATTACTGAAACCAGCACAAAAGAAAATGTCATATTAAATAGAGTTCATGTCAATGCAGAAGCGGGACTGGAATTTTTCAGACACTTCTTTTACAGTCTGGCTATTTGCTGAAATGGTTTTTTTGTGTCTTTTCCCAGTCTGTTTACTGTTTTAGATAGGGTGTTGTACCATCCTCTGATCACTGGGTCTCTCTGCATCCAACTGTCCTGTAAATCAGTTAATAATAGACGGACAGCAAAATGTAAAATTCTCAATTGCCTTTGACATTTTGGGAACTGCTCAGGGCCCTTAAAAAGCTGCCTGTACATCAGTTTGGATGGGCAGCTCCAGTCGCCCTGGTGACTCACCTTTTGTAAAGGTATCATTACTCTTCTGTTATCAGTACTGTCTGTTGTTAGGTGGACACAGTTCTTGTTGATTACACGTTGCACATCCTGCCTGTGCTAGACCTGGGATTCAAAGGACTGATCCTGCCACTGAGTTTGCTACACCCAGCATTTACTTATTGACAATTTTTTTCTGGGTTTCTGGCAGCTGCTGATCCTTCACCTGCAAGAAACACATTGCGGTGTGAGGAAAAGCAGCCTCACGGCTCAGCTGTCAGAGCTCAGTACCTCTGGAAATCAGGTTCCTTTAGGAGATAAATTGGAAAAAGCTCAGGAATGGGATTTATGACTCTCCAAGGACTATGAGATTATTGGGTTTATGGACAACTCACTGGACAAAATAATTCATGGTAGTTTATAAATTAGGCTGGAATGGAATTAACACAACACAGTATCATAAAGTTCATTGAACGGGTAGGGCAGCCAGATGCCTTGTTTATTGCCACAGAACACTGTGCCAAAACATTTTCGGACTGAATGATGTTGATGTATACAACTGCATTTAATCCATTTATTGCAACAGTTACTCCTGTTCAGGAGAGCAGTACATGGCCACGGGAAAAAGAAGCGACAGATGCTGGGATATGTAAAACTAAACCTGCTGCTGGCATAATCCTGTGCAAGTCCCATTAAAATTAATAAGGTATTTCTGCTTGAGCAGAAGATAAATTTGATTTACTAAGCCAGAAATACACCTACCTGATTCTGGATATCTTAAGTATTTGGAGGTGGTTTCCCTCCACTTAGTATAAGTAATCAAGAGCAGCTCTATCCACCAAATAAAGCAATAAAACAATCAAGAGAGCCATCTATTAATATATTGGTCACAATTAAAGACAGAGTTACCAGTTCAGCAAGTCTCACACTGATTTCAGACTGAAAAATTATATGAAAACAGAGGAAAAAGCAAGATTATGCATAAAATTCAGGAATAAAAGAGCTAGATTTTTCTAGTTGTTTCAAAAGTTCATTATAACTCTAGGAATTTCAGTATAAAGGAGACACCTAAGTAATTTGACCTCTGTCCAATAGTGGTAGATATGATTTAGACATCTCACTAATTCTGTCTTCAGACTAAGTTTGTGGTGAAAGTTTTATTTCATATTTGTTTACCTATTTTCTGTCACTACAGGATAGATTTATGAGTGTCTGAGTGTAACTTTTGTGCGTTTCTATGCTGTAACAAATTTAGGTTTAAGTGAGCCCTCTAATGTTGAATTCCCTGACTTAAAATATTTTGATTCTGGGATCATGAAAATGTCTTTGCCAGAGAGCTGTGCAGAAAAGTGCATTTAGCTTTAAACACTTGTTAGCAATAATTATTTATTTTTTGGGGGGGACACCCCATAGTCTTCTTTTAGAGCTATGAAAATCTCATCTATTAATGATGAATGAGAAAATGTCATACATCATACATTTTATCAACTTCTCAGTTCAGTGCATCAGTAAACAGCATGGATCAGCCACACAGTACTAGGTAGCCACATATGATTTACAACTCTGTGAATGATTTACTAAGTCTGGACATTAATATGAAGTTAACATTACATAAATGAGAAACAGTAATCTAATTGGGGAATCTAGTAATGTACTAGGTTACTGGTATGAAAACATTACTTGGAGTTATTATCACTGTAGGAAGAACAATGGAAGACTGGTCCCAGGGTCCTGCCACCTTTACCTGTTAATGGCTCCTTCTGATATATCCCAGATTACAGCAGAGCTGAGACACTGAGCTTCACAACCACTGATGTGCAGGTTCTCAAGCTCATTTCTAACCTTGAAAAACCACAGTCATCAGGCCAAGTCACCTGCTATCAGGAGTGCTTGACAGGTCTCTTCTTACCTGCACCAATAGCACTGGGGTATAGAAGTTAAATATGGAGGAAGGTTGATGATGAATGTCATAATGGTTATCTTAGTTCTTGGTAACTGGGATAATCACAGTGATTAGATGCAATTGTTGATATCACTACCTAATTGAAGCTTTTTTCATTGTAGCCAATTGTCCTGGTTTCAGCTGGGATAGAGTTAATTCTTCCCAGTAGCTGGTACCGTGCTCTGTTTTGGCGTTAGTCTGAGAACAATGTAGTTAACACACCAATGTTTTAGTTATTGCTAAGTAGTGCTTACTCTAACTCAAGGACTTTTCAGTCTCTCATGGTTTGCCAGTGAGGAGGGGCATGAGAAGCTGGGAGGGAGCAGAGACAAGACACCTGACCTAAACTAGCCAAAAAGGTATTCCATATCACAGCACTTCATGCCCAGTATATAAACTGGGGGAAATTGACCAGGACTCCCCAGTCACTGCTTGGGGATGGGATGGGTATCAGTCAGCAGGTAGTGACTGATTGTACTGTGCATCACTTGTCTGTCTTGGGGTTTATTCCTCTCTCTCTTTTCCCTATTATTACTACTATTGTTATTGCTACCTTTTTTTTTCTTTTTTTTTTTTACTTTTTTTCCCTGATTTTCCTCCCCATCCCCTACTGGAGAGGGGGAGTAAGCATGCAAGCTGCATGGCACTTAATTGCTGATTAGGGTTAAACCACAACACCAATTCGTATGAATGTTAAATGCTCAGAAAACATGGGAAGTCTGAAGTACGTCCACATTTCAGAAAATCCTGTTTTGTATAAGATGTCACACAAGTTTAAACCACACATGAAGATCTTGCAATTCCAGAGTGTGAGACACAGGTAATCAGTGATGTTACAAATAGGATGTTTTTGTTTACGATCCCGAAGAGTTAAAACTACAATTCACACAAGCTCAATGATATCAGACTTCCCCCCACCCCATCAGAACAATCCATGCAGAGTAAGAAAATGTTCTTGTATTGCTAACATCTCCAAAGCAGATGTCTATTGCAGAAAGTATGCAAGGAATCTGTGTGTCTCCCAGAGGACTGATGAATGGCCAGCCTTTTTGGAGTTAATTTATAAACAGCCATGCTCTTTGAAAAGCCAGACATGAGATAAAGACATATACTGAAATCATACAAGGCAAAAAAAAACCCAGAAAAGATCAGACAAGATGACAATTTATTGCTAGTTTAATTTTTTAGATTAACATATTTCCTAAATGAATAAAAGGATGAACGTGTAAATCTCATCAAATGTATTCAAAAAGAGTATTCCTAACCTCTAATGTAGCTTCTTCTAGTATTTAGTTTCATCTCATAAGATGAAAGTTAGGAGCACAGTTCAATAAACTGTCACTGAAGAGAGAGAAGCCTTTGAAAAGAAAAAAGAGGACTAAATTAAGATGTTAAAGTACCTAAAAATAGGTACCTTCAGAGAGGTAATGTTGTACATCTGAGATCACATGCTATGTCTCTATTACAAAGGGAATAATGAACCTTTGCTTTAAGTGCGAAGTAGAACTCAAGTTTATATGTAAAGGTGCAGCAGCTAATTCCAAAATCATGCATTTCTACTCGTGATCAATCAATCATTTATAATCTTGATCCATACTGAATCAAATGCAACCACATTCCACTAGCCAGTGTGTTATTTGGATTTTTGAAAAGAAAAAAAGGAGGGGATATCACGGTGCAAAAAGAACCATAAAAATTGCCCATTCAGGAAGTATTTTATTATTTTTTGGTGCCTCCTCATCAGTTCTGCCAGCCTGATGCAACCAAAAGAAAAAAGGTTAAATGACTCATTTCCTTCCCGCTCCTGCTGTAGGGCACCTAAACCAGCAAAGCCTTTTACACAGGCATGCACCCCCTCTGATTGTAGGACACCCAGTTTGTGCAACTGCACGCAGACGTGCTTGTGGGAACAATACCCGGAAACTAAAGCACAGATTGCTATTAATACATAATCGTGGGATCCCAGCTATGAGCTTGTGGGCTGCACAAGAACCAGAGGATAAAACCTTGAATCTGTGGTCTGGGCCTTGCCTTTGACCTTGTGGCACCTCAGGCACCTACCTAAGCTCCCCAGGGCTTCCCTCATACACTTACTCCAAATTATGCCATTAACTACCCTTGTGCCCACCATGTGATCCTTGAATCCTGCAAACTTCGACCTCCTCACTTTCTCTGGCCACTTGCTTGGTGGAGGATAAGGTAAGAATCCCTATGGCCATCTACTCTTTTTACAGACATTGCACTTGTAG
The DNA here is from genome assembly GCA_026283785.1 of Coracopsis vasa. Classification (NCBI taxonomy): domain Eukaryota; kingdom Metazoa; phylum Chordata; class Aves; order Psittaciformes; family Psittacidae; genus Coracopsis; species Coracopsis vasa. The sequence goes on along the minus strand of JANHGB010024591.1, from coordinate 7,459 downwards.
CTGACACACTCCTGCTTATACCAGTGGTGTATCTTCTTTAGATGAAAGGTAAAAAGGGCTGCTCTGACAAAACAGAAGACAACCCAACAAAACAGCTTTGGCAGCTTATTGAACAGTTTCACATAGAAGTGTTGCAGCCATGTGGTGTCTCAGCACAGGAACACACCAATAGGACACAATGGAACATGTTCTCACTGGTTTATGCCTTATTCTTGTTATATTATGTTCTTTTATTCTTATTTATCCAATGAGGATTCAGACCTGATGCTTTTAATTCCAAGGTGCCAGCTGCAGCCTAGGTTAAAATGAGCTTTTGAAGAGTTTTGTTTGCTTTCTGATGCATCAGGGATCATTCTGGGCTGCACGGATGTATTTTTTTAAGGCCAAATACAATTAAAAAAAAGAATTCACCCTTTCTGCTAAGTATGAAGAATATGGTGAAGCCGCCAAAGTGCAAACATTTCTCCTTGCATTAGGAAACTGGTTGTTTTCAGGTCAAAATTGGCACTGTGATGGATTCCATGCTAAACTGTCGCTGAGGGTCAGGGCATACTTTGATTGTTAATATGTCACTGATAGTGTCTAGGTGCTCCTGGGGGAGAAAAGTGCTGCTCCTTCAACTTAATGACTTTAAAAACAGTATTTGGCTGCCTAGACACAGAAGTTTTCATAGCATTTCGAGTGCTGTGGGATGTCCCAGCTGGCCTTCAGCTGCTCCAGAAGGCTGTCAGTCTCAAATAGATCCTGTGTCAATGTCTGTCAGTCCCTGGGAAATATGTTATGTATCCTTGAGCATCTTACATGACAGACACTTAAATGTATGCAGATGCATGCAACACTGTCTTAAGAGAAAAACCTTCCTTCCCTGGGAAACCTTTCTTTGCTCAGAATCCTAAGGAAGCTCCTATGTTAGAAATAAGCCCTGAAATGTTAAAAGATCATGTACATAGCCACTAGAATAGCCTGCCTAGACAGGTGTTATAATACAAACATAAGTAATAAGCTTAATAAAAAAGTTAATTAGGTGCAGTTTACAGCAAGGCATAGTGGGGAGAAAAGCATCCATTCTGGGACCTCCTCACTAGGGCAATTCTTTGCCCTTGTCTCAGTGCCTTAGGTGAAGGCCAGTTAGATGGCAATAAATGAAGGCAAATGGGAACAATATATCCCTTACTTCATGATTTCCTGGGCAGAGTAGAGGGTGTAATTGAATGTGTCCTGCTAGCTTGGGCAGGAAGGAAGATGCTGATTTTGTAGGTAGGCACTGGTTCATCTGGGTGGTGAACCAAGCTGCCTCCTCACTTTCTTTGATCTACTGCAAGGTTCACATGGGAAAGCATATGCAAGCCTGGTGGTTTGTCTGCACTGGCCTTATCTTTCCCTACCAGCAAAAATGAAACAATACACTGGAAAAGTGTACATTTTTCTGACAACAGACTCTGCGTGCTCTCAGGACATCACCACCTCTCCCACCCTCCCATACCAGTGGGGTGGATTTTCTTTCTTTCATACTGAGTTCCCCTGACTGTACTCTTACAGACACTATTTCCTCCAAGGATGGGAGCACAGTTTGGAGCTAACTTGGGCAGCAAGAATCAAAAATGAGGCCAGGCTGGCCTTAGGAAATCCAAGCCACATCCTTGGCATCTCTGCCTATAGGGCCAGTTTGCAGCAGCCATGAGCCCTGTTTCTCTGGAAGATGTCAGTCAGACGCCCTGCTCTGATATCCACAGCCTACATCCTCTCCTTTCACTCCAGCTCTTTGCAACAGGTGACATTGTGTTGCCTGTGATCAATTTACTCATGTCCCATCCTACCCTTGCAAGTGCTTCGAAAGTAGCTTTAGCAGTCCCATATTCATGTTGTCCCAAAGTGAACAGTCTCCCTAAGATTATCTTTTGGGACTAGAGCAAGATGTTCTTGTTAACCCAGCTGTCCTTCTGGGTCATTTGTCTCTGCCCAAGTTCCTGAGGATAAAGGGATAAAAATACATTTAAGCCCGACCCATTCACCTCCCTGAAACAACATAGCCAAGAAAGATACTGTATGGAGCTTGGCCTAAATTAGCAGTTCTCAGGGAGGTGAAAAGAACTCAATGCTAAGGTAAAATTTAAAAATCATTTCTCCTGAGGTTCATCTTAGAAACTTCTTTCTCCCAGGTCTGACATTCCTATAAACTTCACCCCCAGTGCTCCTGGGTGGCTGCATCTAGCCGAGAGGGAATTCTGGGTTCAACAGTTTACACTAAATATAAGCTGTCTGAATCTGGGCCTGTCAGGATCACCATCTGCTTCAAACACATTTTTGCTCATGCTCTTATTAAAGCAGAATGAAGAGCAGGGGCAAACCCAGATAAAAAATCCTAAAAAATTGAACTTTTTTGGGCAACCTGTGCCAGGGCCTCACCACCCTCACAGGGAAGAATTTCTTCCTCAGATCTCATCTAAATCTTTCCTTTATCAGTTTAAAGCCATTCCCTCTTGTCCTATCACTACCTGCCCTTGTAAAAAGTCCCTCTCCAGCTTTCTTGTCGGCCCCTTTAGGCACTGGAAACTGCTATAAGGTCTCCCCAGAGCTTTCTCTTCTCCAGGCTGAACAACCCCATCTCTCACAGCCTGTCTCTATGGGAGAGGTGCTCCAGCCACCCGATCATCTTTGTGGCCTCCTCTGGACTTGCTCCAACAGGTCCATATCCTTCTTATTGCAGGCAGGGATTATGAGCCCTTTGTTCTGCTCTGCTTGTGAGTCCCAGTGTCACACCAGCACTGGACCCTCCAGCTGGATCTCTGCATGGAGGCGTAGCCTGTTTACGGCTTAATTAGAGAGTGATGTATCTGCCCAGACACTGTCGGAAAGGAATGACTGGCTCCTTTGTGTATGCATTTTCCACATGCTTCTCCTACATGTTGGGTGTGTCTGGTTTATAAAATCCCATGCGGCTTGAGTGAAATTACAGTGTAAGTATTTCAGCAGAAGTACGGCAATACCCACTGACATGTTTTAGTGAAGGACAGACTTGTAGATACAGGAGAGAGGTCTGGGAAACAAAGAAAAGCTTCAAGTCAGGAAGTGTACACTGGAAGCAAGTGAAAGGGTTGGCTCAGGAGACAGACACAAAATAACACCACGCAAGATATTAAGAGAGAAAATAATGAAGACTATCCAGATGGAACTGCCAGTTGCAGGTTATTTCAGATTGTCATCAGGAGAACTGGAGATGACCTAAGTACAGCCATCAAGGCAAGATCTGTAAGAAACAGATAGTCCTTAAACTAACTAGGACATCTGAAGAAAAAACCTTTGGCAGAACGAGGAAGCAGTGCAATGTGAAAAGCCAGCTTCCAGAAACTGAGCTTTTGGGCATTTTTCACCTGAAAGTGAAAGGTTATTTCTCCATTTCCAATGTCTGCAAATTTTGCTTGTGTTTTAAGGTCAGATTGTTGATGCTGGTTCTTGTTCTTCTTCAAGATACACATGCTAACATGCAAACGAGCCCCACTTTCCAGTGATACCTGTTTGGCTGCATCTGCAGTAATTACAGGGTAATATATAGCTTTTCCAGTGTAATTAATACACACAGTTTACCTAATACACTGGGAAGAGAATATACTAGATTGCGATAAAGTATTTTTACCTGCTAAAATGCCTGATGAGGACAAACATTTAATACAATGATTGTTTTTAAAGGCTTTCCTGAATACATGGACACCTCAGTAAGACCACTGGAGGGCAGCAACGTCAAAGTGAATCATTCATCAGCGTACTTCTGGGAACTGCTGCTTAAAAACTCAAACCTAAGAATTTAGCAAAGAATTAGAAATAATTAAAATAATTTTCTGCTACCCAGATGCAGATCTGTGAAATAGTGCAAATGACAGTACTGTATCATTTTCCTTACTTTCCTGCATGTAAAGAATGCCACCTGCAGTCTGACCTTCCCTGTTTCCAGACAGTGCTGAAAACATCAAAAAACATGATTAAAAAAAAAAAATACTGATGCATTCTGAATCCTATGGATTTGTGGTTTTTTTTAAAAAAATCAATATATAGCCCAAGACTACTTTGCATATCCTTTTATATACATATATATAATTTGCATTGTATTTACATTTGATATATGTAGATACGTATTTTCAAATGAATCCGTATTGTTGCATCAATATAATGGGGGCAGCACATTAGCAGAATTTTTAATTTTTATTTTTAAGAGTGTCCTAAATTTCAAAATTTCACAGAAGTCTTTCAAATATCAAGTGAGTGGCGTTTAGTGAGTAAGGAAGTCCACTAACATTAGTGAAGATTTTAGGGACACCATGAAGATAAACGTATGAACTTTCTGCAAGTTTTTTTGATTTAGTGAAAGCATACTATCATTAGTCGAATATTTATACATTGATGGAATACCTGTTGACAATAACTTAAGGTTATAGTTTGTCAAGCACAGCTTTGAAGTCCATTGCTTTGAAATATATAAAGAAATATACTTGCTGAGTTACAGGTCATAGCATTCATCTATACTTTTGAAAAAATATGAGCAAGGTAAGTAAGACTGCTATGGAGCTTGCTAGTTTTGTAACAAGTGTAAGATACAGTTCACTCTACAAGGTAGTTATGTACGTATCACCTCTTAATCAGTACTTGAGCTCCCTGATTGCATTTAAATCACATCTGGCCATTTTATATATAAATATGTTCCATTACTGAACAAGCAGAAAGGAGCTGGGCTTGCCTTAGCTATAGTGTCATTTGGTACCTGGATGCCTGAACAAGCCACTTCCCTGACTGCCAGGTGATTTTGTAAGGTTACAATTGGAAGGACCTTTTCTGAACATGTTACTACCAGAAGCAAGTATGGTTCTGGACAACAGCTGAACTTTGAAGAGTCCTTGTGGGATAACAAGGAATGCCTGTAAACCCTAACCCAGGTGGGGATCACCTGGGGAGTGTAAACAAAATAAAGAGAAAAACCAATATGATCCTGACAAGACATAGAGACTACTTTTAAGAGTGGAATAATCCAGACTTTACCAGAATTTATGATCCCTCTAAGGTCTGTGACTTAGGTTATGTCTACCATAGCAGGTGGCCTGGTGCATTAGGAGCAGAACTGCAGTGCAAAAAAGTTGGTGCTCAGGAAAAATGTCCGCTCTGTAGGCATTTAGGGATGTTTTATTTCAGAATAGCTTTTGCCTGATCCTGTAGATTGAGAGCCCATTAGCTGAAGGAGCATATGAGGTGAGCTCCTGGAGAGCTTGATTTCAGATTAGTTTCCTCCAAGAGAAATGCTATTGTGCTCCACATTGCACAAAAGCATACAAAGTGGAGCCCTCGGGAGTCTCTTCAGATCCACACACCCAATCTAAATCAAAATGTTAGCATAAAATCCAACCTTTTGTGGTAGAGAAAGGAAATACAAGGTAAAATGTCAGGTAGAAGTTGTACATGACAGTTAGAGAAAGTGTCTACATTTATATCTATAAATGCAGGCTAAAGTTTCCATTTGGGATGCGTTGGGTTGTTTTGGTTTTGGTTTTTTTCTTACATGCATGAGCTTATGGAAGTTAAATATCTTAGAACAGTAATAAAGAGGATGAGATATATATGAAAATTGCCCTTCTGTTAATCGCATTTATATGGAGATATGAAAATATGTGTCTTATATGTGATATATAACAGCTTTACAATGAGAACAGTGGCATTGATTTTTTTTAAGTTTATATGAGTAAATGATGATGGGATAAAAATGGAGATCTAACAAAAAATATACCAGTGTCGTTTGGGAAAGAATTGTGTGTAGCTCTTGGCCAGTGTTTAAGCCCTCTCTTCTGATCTTGCATTTGACTACTGGGCAGATGGATCTCACCTTCACTTCCAGATTTCACAGTGCATTTTTGGACTGCAGCTGGGGAGAAAAAAGAAAAATCCAGCTTCTAAACTGAGCTGATCTGCTTGGCAAGTTACTGAAAGACAGTAAAGATGAAAGTACAGAAAGTTTTTTCCACAGCCAGTTTTCATGTACCTCTATATACTCTTTTAAACAAAAACATCTGCTTTACTGCCACTACTCTTAAGGCTTTCTTAAAGGCTGGGAAAGAATTCTTAAAAAAAATGCTGGATTTCATTAATATTCAAGTTAGCAAACAGATGTTGTAATCAATTGTAATAGTACATCATAAGAAAAGTTGGAACCCTGATATGGAAAAGTGTCCAAATTTGGATGCGCCAACCTACTTTTAAAGGCAAGGACACACTTATGTGCCTGCACAGAAACAAAGCTGTGAAACCCAGGTACCTGGTTCCACCCTTGCCAGATGTCAGTGATTTCTCTGACTTGCCTTAACCTTTAGATCAGGATATTGCAGATTTGCAGGCTTTCCCTTGGGAAATTTTCCCTTTTTCACAGGAAAACTGAAAACACTGCAGTGCCTCTAAGTCTAATTTAGTGTCTTATTCCAAACTCAGACTTTGGTGAGCTGATGAGCTAAAGCAACACCATGTTGTAGTCAAAAGCCCATTTTGTAGGCTTGCCTACAAAAGCCAGTTTTTCAACCACCCCCCCAGCCTTTTGCCTATTTCTCATGGAACAACACCGGCTGGTGAACTGTAGTTTTTGTGATGGTTATTTTCCATGAAGTACCATCAGAGGGCAGTGACATTGCCCACTTCCAACCCCTGCAAGCACCTGTGGAGCCCAATGACCCTCACAGCAAGGGAGAAGCCCCGGGGCCCACAGTAAAAAGGGAAAAAAGAGGCAGGATAAGCAGAAAGTGCTACGCCAGAATGGTTTCTAAGGAGAACACCTCCCGCTGCAGCAGGAGCAGGCGGCTGTTGTTAGCAACGGGCGTACACAGCCAGGGCGCTCCGGCAGGCTGAGGGAAGATGGATGGCTTCTCGGGCTGATGATGGATTACCCCAACTCCCAGCCCTCGCAGCCCGGCTGCGGCGACAGCGATGAGCCCTGCCTCGACGAGCAGCCTGTGCCAGCTGGAGAAGAAGGAGAGGAGTTGTCTTCTTCCCTCAGCTGCCCACCTCAGGGCCTGCAGGAAAGCCCGACACCGCCGGAGGGGCAAGCCGAGCCACTCGGAAAGCCCAACTCCCCACAAAGGCTTCAGGTCAACATTTTGTTTCGTCTCTTATTAATTCATACAGCTCCGCTGCTTTAAAAGAGCACACAAAGTAGCTATTTTGAGCGGGCAGAAATGGGGTGCGACCCCCACAGAGACGCGGGGAGTCGCCCGCAGCCCTCCAAGAGCGCTAGTATGGCGGCGAAGTGCGGCCATGGCTGTGGGGGTGAGGTGGCCCGGGAAGGGTATTGGGGCTTCCCCCCCGATCCCTCGGATGGAGCTCAGCTCCGGTTGCCTCCTCTCCGTCCCCGGGCCGGCTACCCTGCCCCGCGGCCTGCACGGTAGCGTCCAGGCTGCGGCTGAGGGACGCGGGCTGGCCGGGGCCGCCCCAGCGC
>JANHGB010024588.1:0-10063 GCA_026283785.1 Coracopsis vasa | reverse complement strand
TATTTTTTGTTTTTGTTTGGGGTTTTTTGTTTCCTGCCCCCCCCCCCCCCGAGATTATTTATTTTGGACAATCATTTAACACAGTCCCAACATTTGCCCTGTTTTTGTGCTGAAACAGATTTATTTGGTTATTGGACCTAGTCCTGATATCCTCAGTTAAGAGACAGGATTAAAAAAAAAAATAAATTAAATTTACAAAAATCACAGACTCTCCCATACATTAAAAATTTTTTAACACATTTTTGAGCACTCTTCAAAAGCAAGGGTCTGACTTCTAGGGAGCGAAGCTTAGCACTGGAAGGGACATAATAAAGGGTGAGTAGTGGTGTAAACTTCCCTACTTCCCATAGCTTCTCCGCTAAAAGATGTCATTCCTGATCTGGACCACTCCCAGAGATAAGGCAGCAATTCATTAGGTATGGGTGACACTTTCCCCTTCATATTACCCACCACTGATAGGATCATAACCCTGGGAGGGACTTTAAGAAATCTCTCCCTTGATCCCTCTGCCTTGTGGAAGGATTAACTCTTTCTGTGTCCTTCCTGCCCAGCTATTTGTTAACCACCTCTTTCAAGCAAAGCCAAGCACTACAAGGTCTTCTGAGGTGCCCAGAGACAGATGCAGTCTGATAGCCAGACCTGCCAGCAGATCTGGCCATTTGCAATGGTTTGCAGGCTGGCTCAGTGGCCATACGGTTGTTTGGATGATATTTCCATGGGATTTATCTTCCACCTTCAAAAACAACCAACCATATGAAAGGCTGCCAAATGCCCTAAATGTAAAATCTTTACACCAAAATGTTCCATGTAGGATGTAGTGATTTATTCTTGGCTACTTCTAAAGAACTGTGAAAGGAAAGAATATTAAAACCCCAATTCAGATGATCACAATTTGAAAAACAAAGATAATCCAGAGTTGTATTATAATTTTTATAGGTACAATTTGTACCTATCTTTCAGTAGATGAGAGAGGTGGCACAGGAGAAACGGATCATTAAACAGTAGTGTGAAGCCAGGGAAATTAACCAGCTGCTGTGAAAGCCACCTCGCTCCGTCTCTGAGCGCGCGACAGACACGGCGAGAGGAAGGGAGGGAGGAAAAGAGAGAGAGGTGCCAATTGTACCTATAAAGCAATAATTAAAAAAACTCTGCCTACTATCTCACCATAATGGCTTGCACAGGTTAGATCAAAGAGACGCTGCTGCTCACAAAGGGGCTTCTCTTTGCATAAATACATGCGCTCGCAGGTAGAATATTCTAGCAAATTCAAACCTCCAATATATAGCCAAGGGTAGCCTGCAAAGAGTACTGTTCTGTAGGGTTCTCTCTCCTCTACCCGCTGCAAAAACTGTCTTTGAAAGAGGAAAAGTGGTGAAGACAAGGGTGGGAAAGATGGGGTGATATTTGCTTGACAATTGTCACTCCAAGGACGTGGAACTCATTATTAACAGCTTGCCCTGTGTTACACACGTGGCGGATACGCACTGTCACTGAGCGCATTTCCAGACATGTTGGGTTACTCTCAGTTAGCCATAGGAGGCACAATTCATACTCCACATGCCCCACTAAGAAACCTTCCTTTTGTAGAGAGTCAAATGAAGGGACTATTTCCATGACTTGCTTTCTTGCTTCCAGCTCTAACAATAAAAGATGGCACAAAACACTTTAAAGAAGTAACATACGCGTCCTTGGATTATTGTGCTGAAGAAAGAGATAAAACAGGAACAAAGTAACAAATTATATTGTCAGAAAAAATGTGAACTTTTTGATTGGGGATGACATTTATTTTAAGTGTGCAATGACAGCAGGGAATCTGTCAGGGTAAGACATGGCAGAGGTTTCAACGTTTGTTAAGAGCGTCATGGGAATTTAACTAAAACTGTTAAAACTGACACTATTGGCTTTTGTTAACACATTAGGCATGGGAAAAGTGCCAGTCAGCATATTCTCCATAGCATCAGTTCAGTTAAATCATCTGGAAGATGCATAAAACTGGGTGTGATAATAAATGCGACGTTTTCCGCACATGGGTAGAGGGAGCAGAGAGGGACAGGACCATTTTGACAAGAACAACGAGATCACTTTTAAAAACGTGCACCTGCTTTGTAATTTAAAAGCGTGCGAGAGGGAGGAAGGAGTTTTAGAAAAAAAACAATTTTAAAGACAAGTGAAGCAAACTCACTAAACACAACACAAATGGATTCGGCATAAGTGCTTATAGTAGAAAATAACTTAATACTGAAGTGTATATTTATGGAATTGGCTCGAGTACAATTAAAGCACTGTCTAAAGCATTCCACTTTAAAACAGACTCAATTACCACTTCATAGTTTGGCTGGCAGACCAACAAAAACAGAATGCCAACCATTTACTCACAAGAACAGGAGATACATTAATACAAATACAGTGGTGCCCCAGCCGGAGGATTCGAACAGAGCTTTGCGGACCTGAATCTCCTGCAAAATATCCCACTCAGAGACAAAACCCCAGAAGTCTGCCTGGTGAATGCATGGACCAAACATTAATGGGGTAAAAGCCTCCCCCCGGCTCTACTATGAAATCTCCTTACACAAATAAATGCTAAGAATGACTTGAAGCTCTGCATTCTGAAAAGGCAAAGCGTATTACATAGATCTAACCATCTCTGTATGAAGAAGCATGTGAAATGGATATATTTGCTGTGCAACCATCTGTGACCAAGCAATAAGAAAGATCTAAAACTACTGAGTCAATATCATTGTAAAATAAACTGATCAAGGAGTGAACAAAATAAAAGGAAGAAAAAGAACCAAATCCAAAGAAAAAGGGGCTTTTGAACACCAAAAGGTGTCCATGAGATTAGAAAATAATCAGATTGAAATCACAGTTTCGTGTAGGAATGAGACACCACCAGATAAAAACATTTTAAACAATCACTTTGCCATTTCCAGGGTGCTCTGACTGCAGTACAGCCATTTGCTCTTAAAATGACTGGGTTTACTTTCCTAAAGTCCATAGGCAAGGAAGTTTCTGCTCATCTGCTGCTGTCTGCTTCAGCTGATAAAACACAGATGCAGAATTAAGGATAAAAACATGGAATGTGGCTGCCAAGAATTGTTCTTTCTGCCACTCAAACATAGCCTCATGTAGTTTGATCCATTCAGCATTTACCTAAGTGCTGCATCTAAAAAAAATCCCAAAAAATGGGAACATATGGAAGCTTGGGTAGTGACCAAAACAACAATATTTTTTGGCCACGCGAGCAGAGCAGTATGTCGCCTCCTGGCCAGTAGGAAAGCGAGCACAGTGCAGACATAACCTCATTACATACTGGAGACTTCCACCCTTCGAACTTTCAGCAGACTCATTTCTTACAGCCTTCAAGCTCTCTCATCGATCCATGGCCATTGCTATGCACAAGGCAGCCTCGAAGGGCATGACACCTGTGGTATAATGCCATGTGTCTCAGAAGGTTTTATTACTTATTTTTAAATGAAATCTAAATAGCTAAACATAGTAAGGAAATGTTTTTCACAGAGACTAGAGGACTGATTTAATAAAGATTACTGCCAGAGATTACTGGCAGCCATGAAGAAACGCCAGACGCCGGGAGGTTTTATGTACCACTGAAAGGTAGGACATTTACAGATGTAGGAGAAAGACTCTGATTATGTGTATCACCAGGAAAGCTAAAACTAATGCCAGCGAGAGGTAGGCATCATTCCTATATGTCTTCATTTGAGGTGGTAAGGGCTAAGGAGAGAGAAGGGTCAAAGGAACACAGGCTTGCACTGCTACCAGCTATATTGTATAATAATTTAATTAATTAATTGCACACATTCCCAACCTTTAGACCTACTAATGAGTTCTCGGATATTCACAGAGCTTTTATTCAATGCAGGACCTACAATACATTCTTTACTTAGAAGAAGAGAAGAAGGCTTGATTCCATTTCTGGAGAGATTTGCTGTTAATCCACTAAAGGTTATGTTGGCCCTCTGTAGTATCAGAAAATTAAAAACGAGGCTTTTATTTTTATTATTCCACCGCGTTCTACTCCATCTTTTTGCCTCAGACCTGGCTACAAAGCAATCCTAATTATTCTGCGAAAGCTAAGTGGTTTCTTGGTAACTAACCTGTTTTACCAAATGAAAAATCAACTACATGCACAGGCACAAGGCAGAGAGAATTCTATTGTGATCATCAGGTATGTAAATACCCACAGCACTGCCCTTTCCCTGACACATGCCACAGAAAGCTACCGGCTGGAGCTGCCTCGGGGGGCAGCTCAGCTCTCCTGGGAAACTTTGAAAAATAATCGCTTTAATAATATGACAGGCCTGAACAATATGGGCCAGATCCTGCAGTTCTGCTTGGGAAGGACATCTGCAGGAGCCTACTCCTCTGTGCGCGGACAAGGACGTTTGGGTGGCAGGAGCGGACCTGCGTTTTCGGTATGTTTCATTCCATTTCTTTTCTTGCTAATGGCAACAGACTGAAAATGGTCCAGTCAATTAATGGATGGCTGCAGCTCTTTCCTCCCTTGAAATTTTAATCCCGTGGGTATGACACCATGATAACAATCGTAACAGTGATGTCACACGGGGATGACCGTAATTTCAGGTAGGAAGCACAACTCAGTGTGGACTCTGAGCTCTCTCCCAGCATCTTTAGCAATAAAGAAAAAATACAGAAAGGTAGAAAACCAGAGAAATTATGTCTTGGGCTGCTAATAGATTTTTTCACATAGAAAAGGATTTTCCAAGATGGCTATGAACTATACTCAGCTTATAAAATGTCGCTCTATTTCAAATACATTCATTTTTGACTTTGTGCCTTGTTTAATAAATTATAATAAAAAAAGAACACCTACAACTCTTTTTTCATTGCTTGGCCTTTTTTTTTGATGAGGAATGGGAAAAAAGGATGGAAGAGAAGAAAGATTTCACAATTACTGAGGAGACTATGGGTAGCAAAAGTTGCTACAATTACCTGCAATAAATTCAACTGTCAAGTTTCATGCTACTGAACTTGCGCTGACATTTTATGAGCAAATTGCTCAATTTATTCCTTCACTAATGTAATGCCATCATTTATTTCAATAAGGTAGTAAATATTTTCACTATTACATGAAACAATCTTTTGGTTGGCTTATAATTACAAGAATGATGCTAACTGAATTCCTTGCTTTGTTTCAATATCCCTTGTCAGTGCCATAGACCTCTCTGCCTCTCTTGTTTTTCTCAAAAGCAATTTAGAAAATGCTTGTATTTTAGACAAAAGGAGAACATTTGGTGAAAGAAAATTCATCATTAGGTATCTAGAGGTTTGTTAATAGAAAAGGCAACTCCCACAGTGTATCCTAGTGCTCAAGCCAGACACACATGCTCAGGACCAGCAAGCTGCCTTCACAGTGGGCCAAAAGTCATTATCATAATTTTATATTACATAGACTACATTGAAAATTTAATATATCCCAGCAAAAAGAGACAAAAGACATTTTGCATAATGCTTCTGTGAGCGCACTCTCTCTTGCTACTCTTTTAGCCACCCCATGCAGATAATCACACCAGGAAAAAGAAGTTCATTACCTAAGCCAAATCAAAATTAGGCTTTTCTTTTTGATAGGGAACTTCATTAGTAAGCCCTGTCTTATACAGCTGGGAGATTTGATGAATCTATCTTGGAGTAATAATTCAGCACAATCAGCCACATTTCTGCTTTAAGTTTTATGTCTTTGTTACAAAAATTGGAACTATACGTAGGGTAATGCAGTCATATAGCTACAAATTCATAGCCTATCTCATCTCATTTCACAGCATTTAAAACATGCCAGAGTGGCACCATCACACTATGTTAGTAAACAGGTTCTCTCATTTCCAATGTTGAGGCTTCTAGAGACTAAAGTCCTAAATAGTTGGAAAATGGATTTTGCTCCTTGCTGCAGAAACATCAATTACATTACAGAATTTATTTTATGAAAAGGAAAGATTGCCTCCTTTGCCTCCAATTTCCCCTACTCCCCATGTTAAGCCCTTTCCTGATTATGACCCAGGTTATAAACCTAGCATCCTTTCTGAATTTCCACAGGGGAGAAATGCACTGGGGTAATGTCTCATCTGTATTGCACTAGAATTAATCTCTAAAAAAGACAAGAAACAAAAGGTTCTGCTATCTGTAGATACATGGTTACAGATATGTAGGCACTGCTATGTAAGCATTATATAAATTGCACAATACAGCTGGACATCTCCAAATCATGATGTTAAAGCGACAGTGATAGGATTCGGCTGTTTCAGAGCATGCCTGCTACAGGGCTGCAGGTGGCTGTCCTGTCATCTGGGGCTCTTCTTTATGCATGTTTTCCCCCACAGACATGCCTGGATACTATGCCCTCTCATTATATTTTCAGTACAGTAGTATTTTTCATCGCCATCACACAAAACAATCTGCAAAAGTCACATTCACATAGGATTTCCAAAATGCTTTACACACCAAGGGAAAGCACCACTGTGCCCATTTTAATGTTGTGACCAACTGCATCTCATAGCAATTAAGTAACTCACCCAACAAGACAGAAGAAATTACTAGAAAAGCTGTGGATAGGCAAGTGAGGATGGGTTGGTCAGTTTCCCCAAAGCTATCAGCAATGGTCTCCTGGCCAGTGGGAATTGCTGTAAAAATCCTTTCAGGAGGGAGGAAGATTTAAATATGCTGTAGTTGCTGAAAAAATAATTTTTTTCATACCACATCTTCTTTTACAATTAAATACAAATGGTTTTCAGATGGCAAATGTGCCTTAGGGTGTGTCTCCGAACAAAAGTCCTTTTTCGCACCTACAGACAGTCATTCCAACGAATCCTAATATCTGTATGCACACATGTGTTTAAACACCCGATAAAGCTGGATAAGAGCGCATAAATGCATCTGAGTTTGTGGTGTGGGAGGGTGAACATCGTGATCCTGACAGAGAAGTTATCTACTTGTTAACACTGAGACACTGAGATGACACATCCATACACTCACAATGTGGCTGAGATAAGGGTGTTGAAACTTTCAGGATACCAGCAGTTCCCCCTTGAATACACAATGGAGAAGACACTTATTATTACTTACAATGTCAGCAGTTCAGCTCTACTCATGAACATGGCGTTAAAGCACGTAGGTAAGGTGGAGAGATTGGAAAAGCCTGGGCTGTAGAGAAAAGGTAGACCTCCTTTCCCCACTTCTGTGTGTCACCAGTGGGGCCTTAGGTGCAGTCCGAGTGGGTGAGGCTGATGCTGGCTTTCAAGCATAGGAGACTTTACAAGGCTGTACTGGGACATTGGGGTGCTAAATCGGAAAAGTAGTGGGGGTGCTTCTAGCTAAGTGACCTCTGAAGCACAGTGTACCGGAATCTGGGGAGCTTTTGTGCAGAGAGGCAAAGTCAACACGGCCACGTCTCAGGCTCCCAAAATCTCAGTGTGGTGAAGAGGCACCAGCTGCCTTTTCAGCCCTGACTGGTGCAGGGAATCTGAAGGGCAGGACCTTCTAAAAAGCCCTGGCTTCATCCAAAAGTGCTTATCCAAAGCTTTCAGGGGTCCCTCAGACCTCTAGATAAACTGGTTTACATTGTACAAACAAATCTCATTTTGGCTCAGAGCGTTTTTGACAGCCTCTCAAACACATGGAAATCTTAGGCTTGTCAGAGGTCCTTCATGTGACTCTCTTAATGCAAAGCAGCCCTACATTTTGAAATATTTCCTTTCTTCTTGTTTTCATTGAGGAAAATCACAGAGAAAATCCCTTCAAATTGTCAACAGAATCACAGAAGAATGGCCGCGAAGAACTCTGTGTTTACTATCAAACACATAAACTGTATGTATTTAGACACTGGAGATTTATTACACATCCAAAGCCAAAACAGGCAGATCTACAATTATATCTCCCCACATTACTTTCAACGTGAACAGCATAAAATTCTTTCTGCAACTACTTAAATTCAAGTTGGAATTTATCATGAAAATCTGAAAGTTAGCCTTGATTTACGATCTGATCATCAAGCTGAATTTTCAAATATATGGATATATACATAGTTACTCCAAGCACACCAAATCCAGTTCAGCTATTTTCTTTTTCACTAGATATCCACGTTATTAGAAGTACACAGCTAACCAGGTTTCATGCAGTAGACAAAATAGCATTGTGGGATTACATTAGTCCGACAGCTGCTTTATGACTATAGCTTCCAGACCAATTTATTTAATATTGATCTTTAAACAAACATCAGTACAAAT
The DNA here is from genome assembly GCA_026283785.1 of Coracopsis vasa. Lineage (NCBI taxonomy): Eukaryota > Metazoa > Chordata > Aves > Psittaciformes > Psittacidae > Coracopsis > Coracopsis vasa. Next base: position 1,808 of record JANHGB010024588.1, on the reverse strand, counting down.
AAATTTGAGCACTCCAGTCCTGAGGTTTTGTATCTATAAAAGAGGCCAATATTCAGAGAAGCAGTTCTGCTTGTATTTTACTCTTTGATTCCATTTTCTTTGATCCTACCAGGTATCAAATACATCAATGCCAAATTAAAACAAATCCATCCTCAGATAAAGCTCTGTTTATAATCTTTCGTGCAGAAAGAATTTTTCTATCAATAACTTCCAGCAAGCATTTTAACTGATCTTTTTATTGCTTTATTCTGATTACTACAAAAGGCAGCAGTGCCATGTCCTGACTGAGTATCATGCTAAACTCTCTCTGGCGGAACTGTCAAGGAGGGCTTTGAGAACAACATGCTCCATCTTTTGCACTTTCATGCGGTTTTCCTCCTAACTACTTTCATCCAGCATCAGGGACAGGCCCAGCTCCCAGTGCCCCCTTGCTGAGAAAACTGCTGCACCATGATACAGGTTTGGGAGGCTGATGTGAAGTCTTTTACAGGGCAAAGGTTGACCATTTGGAGGAGGGGACAGCTGGGTGCTGAACATAAATAGCAAAAAAAACTTAGGGAAATAGATAATGAACCCTGGGATTAGACACTCAATTCAATTAGGCGGGTATATATAAATGTTAGGCATAAACTGGTCCAACATAATTATTTGCACAGGACTTATTTGTGCCCTTCTTAGCTATGCCGAATGAGCACAGATACCAGATTCACTGGGGACACATCTTCCACTGGTGTGGAACTGGGCTAAAGTTCAAAAGTTTTTGGTCACAACTTACTCAGATCTGCCATCTGGCTTATGTGCACTGAGTTCTATGGATTATATCCATCTCCCAAATGGAATAAGTAGACATTTGTGTGTGTCAGGGAAAAAAGAAGAAAATACGATGAAAATCTGCTGTCCGTGTTAACCAGAAGAATGGCCGTTAGAGTCGCTCATGGAGCCCTCAGCCCTCCCAGCCATGTGCCTTTTGGAGGAGCCGATGTATTCCTTTAGACCTGCAATCTGCTTGACTCCAGTCATCTTGACTGCAGCTCAGGATGTGCCAAAACTAGGATCTGTGAAAGGAAGTCTCGAAGGAAATTAGGGCTTCAAAAAATTTTGCTTTTGTTTGTGGCCTGTAGCTGTTCGGGGGAGGAGACTGGCTATGCAGAGCTGACTGCTGCTGCAGTGGTACCTAATGGTAAGGCATGTTTATGAAGAGGAAGCACTATTAAGAGGCAATGCCCTTACTTAAGATTTATAGTTTCCAAATTAACATTACAGAAAAGACTGCATTTTTCCCCTCAAATACTGTGCTTTGTGTTGCTGTGTTTGAGACTGAGAAAGGTTTCTGCTTTACATGTCAGTGTTTACCAATAGATGTTCTTCTTAATGGTTGTGGTTTTCCCTGCGAAGCAGGAGCTGGCCATGGCAAATACCAGCTCATCAGTCTAAGGCATCATTTTGAGTTTATCATGAGCCTTGATTTTGAAGAAGTCCACCAATCATTGCTGGTTGGTATGCAAAATAAAAGGAAGCAGCCATCGTTGTGTGGGGAAAGGTTTGGATGTAGGCAGCATAAGACCAAAAGCTGGGCAGCAGAACACAGAACCATGATTCAGAAACCGAGGGAAAACTAAGAGCATTTTATAATGCTTGCCTTCTGAAAATAAAACAAAACCTCTCTCTCCCAAGTTTTGGAGACCTATTCCTACCATAATTTTTATTTATTTGATTTTGATTGTTGTTTCCCCTAATCCGAATTTTAGAAGACACCCCCTCCCCCTCCCACCCTTTTCTGATGGTAGCAGAGACTAGACAGTGATTTG
>JANHGB010024585.1:0-21090 GCA_026283785.1 Coracopsis vasa | reverse complement strand
ATACTTAACCAACCTGATAGCCTCTTACAATGAAGTGACTGGCCTGTTATTTAAAGGAAGCGCAGTGAACGTCGCTTGTCTTTGGTAAGGCTTTTAATACTGTCTTTCATAACATCATAGAATCATAGTATTATAGAATGATTTAGGTTGGAAGGGATCTTAAAAATTATGTAGTTCCAACCTCTCTGGCAAGTGCAGGGACACCTCCCACTAGACCAGGTTGCTCAAAGCCCCGTTCAACCTGGCCATGAGCACTTCCAGGTGTGGGACAGCCACAGCTTCTCTGGGCAACCTGTTCCAGCGTCCTTTCACCTTCAGTAAATGACTTCTTCCTAATATCTAATCTAAATCTACCCCATTCTCCACCTAGTCTGTATTTGTGTTTGGGGTTACCCTAACCCAGGTGCAAGACCTTGCACCTCACAGACAAGCTGACGATAGGGATATGAAGATAGATGTGCTAGATATGTGGTCTGTGAAGTGAACTGCTAAACTTCTTAGCTCAAAAGGTTGTGGCACAAAGTGGCACAAAGTGCCAGTTGGAAGTCAGTCACTAAGGGTATATCCCAGGGGTTGATAGCAGGGCAAATACTGTATAACATGTGCATTAAAGACCTGGACAATGGGACGGAGTGCACCTTCAGCAAGTTCACAGATTATACAAAACTGGAGAGAAAGGTTGATGGGCCAGAAAAATGTGCTGCCATCCAGAAAAACCTGGACAGGCTGAGAAAATGGGTTGACAGGAACTTCAAGAAGCTCAATAAAGTAAAGTGCAGAGCCCTGCACCTTCAGAAATAACCCACAGCCCTCGTACATCCTGGGGAGCAACTTGCAATTTTTCAGCACCAGGTGGATGCTGGTGAGTTCAGCAATTTGAACATGAGCCTTTAAAGCAATGAAGTCCAGCAGTCTTTTGAGTTGCATTAGGAAGAATATTGCCAGCACATCAATGAAAGTGATCCTTCCCCTTCACTACTCAGCCCTAGTGAGATGCATCTGAAGTGCTGAGTCCAGTCCTGGGCTTCCCAGTGCAAGAGACATGGACTTACTGGAGTTTAGTGAAGGGACACAAAGATGATGAGCAGACTAGAGCATCTATCGTATAAGGAAAGGCCTAAAGTATTTTGTATTCTTTATATTTTTCAAGGGACCATTTTGTATGACAAAGAGAAGGCTCAGAGGTTTATACCCATAAATATCTGATGCTGTGGGGTAAGGATGAAAGATCCTCAGGTCAGCTGAGGTTTAACCTCTCCTAACAGTAAAAACACATACCCTAAAGAGAGAAAGAAAGAAAGAAGGAAACAAATAAAACCTTTGACCTTTCTTACAATATATCTCCGGTTGAGGCAAAGAGGTTTTTAAGACACAGTTTCTTAACACTGCATAAATATTTTTCTTTAAAGTGCTGGCTTTAGAAAGCCACCTTATAGGTTATTTTTGTTGCTAAATGTAGTTGCTTTTCCTCTTTTCTGTCAAAACTGGTTTTTCATGCAATAAGCAAGAAACATAAATTTTATAGCAAAAATTTGTCAAACGCTTTTATTAATCCAAAACCACAGTTATTTTTTGTTGTTGTTGTTGTCACTTCTGTGTATTTTCTTGGCAATTCATATCTGTGAGTACCAAGAATTCTTCTTTTTGTTGCCACCGGCATAGGCCTGCAGATGGAAAAATAAATAAAGCACAAACCTGTTAAGACTTTGTAGCTTATTAATCCTACTTTTATTTGCAAACAGAAATAGACAGATAGATAGATAATGCAGGGCAATATGCACAAGGTAGTATGTTCACAAATAAGCCTGTTCTCCTGTCCATCTGATGTTTCTGATTGATAGCTGAAAGAAAGGGATTGTAGTGATAGGAAAAGAGGTAATGGGTTCAAACAGACAGGAGAAGTTCAGATTAGATGTAAAGAAGAAGTTCTTTACTGTGAGGGTGGTGAGGCACTGGAACAGGTTGCCCAAAGAAGTGGTAAATGCTTCATCCCTGGCTGTGTTCAAGGCCAGGTTGGACAGAGCCTTGGACAACATTGTCTAGGGTGAGGTGTCAGTCAGGGAGGTGGAACTGGATAATCTTAAGGTCCTTTCCAACCCAAACCATTCTATGATTCTACGATTCTGTGTTTTTATTGTACAGGAAGGGGCCATTAGTTCCAGCTGGCTGTAATAAAACTGGCTGGGAATATTTTGATACTTTTCTTCATGAGAAGGTTCCATTAACAATATGACTGCCTCATTAGGTCTGTCATGTAATTTCTTGTGTCATTTTTTGATCACACATGCAAAAAGATCAGAAATGAGACATCTGCAATCCTGTTACAAGAGGTTATTGGAAGGAATAAAAATTCTAGAGATCATTTATGTGTTAAATCCTATTGAATGCCTCCTTGGGGAAAAGATAAATATTTGGAGAAAAAAAAAATGCATTCTGTGGAAACCTCTAGTGAACTGGCATTTTTAAGTATCAGAACATGAAGGTTTCTTCTTATAACACAACAAATCCCAATGTCTATATCCCATTAGTATTCTAAGAAGTCTACTTATTGGCATGAACCTATCTGCCTCCACCAAATAAATATTGAAAACTACCCTTTAGTGACTCATACTGGGTTTGTGTGTGAGTTGTTTGGGGTTTTTTTAGTAGTATTGGCAAAAAATCCATTTTATTATGATTTTATTATCCTTTTCTATTTCTTGTTCTAGCCTGCTCATATCCAGTGATAACACTGACATAGAGTGGTTCACTTGTGCAATATATCCTGCTTCTTTTATGGGGTTGTCTTTAAGACTTTCACCTCAAATACTTTTAAAAGCTTTTAAAAGCTCTTGGTTCTATATTATCTATCTATCTTGCTTAGCAACTGCATACATGGAATACATGGCAAATCCCATTCCAGAGGAGAAAATAGATAAGATGTTGTGAGTGCTGGAGGTATAATAAAGACTTCTCACACGAAGAATAAACAACTCAATGAGCAGCAATAAACTTAATTTGCACATTAGATATGCTTTTCCAAGTTCTGACATTTCAGTTGAAAATAATGCTGAAGCAATGAGGCCTATAATTGAACAGCCAAAACTTCTCCAGAGGGGAAACAAAAACAAATGTTCCCTGCAAACAAGATCATTTTTATACCATGTTGTTACTCAGTGTTTTAATAAATTTCATAAATGCCAAACAAAATGTTTTTTCATGTTTTAATGCAATTTTCCCATATTGCTCCATTAGGATGCATGTATGTGATATGTGAAATGGTATACAACCTTAATGAAGTCAGAGCTGCCTAAACCCTAAACCGCTTGGTTTATTCATTGCTAGCTGTGCTGTAACATCATCTCAGATTACACGTTGCACTGCATCAATGCTAATTGCTCTTTCATACTGTCAGTATGAAAAAGACTTTTGCCAGATGCAGTAGGTTAGGGAGGAGGTCATGCCTGTGGGCTACAGCAACCATTCTGAAGTCAGTGAAAAGAAGAATATTAAGAAAAAAGAGATAGTTACAAATTACATTTAATAATGTGCTCTTCTTGTAACTACAGACATTATTATTATTAGCTGTTTTGCAATACCGATTAATATGCTTACTATAAGCTCAGAAGTTCCACTTTTTGACTTTTTCTTCTCACTTAAAATAAACAAATTCTAATACTTTTGTAAGCAAATGTCCGTACTGAAAAGATCCTGTGGGACCAAATAGAAAAAAGCATAGTAAGTGTGCCTCAGTGATCAAAGCTCAGATCATAGTCATTTTGTATGCTGCTCATAGGAATTTCTATACAAAAAATGATCTCTTTTCATGTCCTCCAGCTCTGGACTACTCCACCCGAGCAATAAGTTTCTACGAATTCTTTTTACTCATGGAGGTAGACCATCCATCAGCACAGCAAAAATTTGAAGCAAAGGATTGCTTTGGACATAATGTACTCTAACGTGTTCCACAGTGTATTTAAGTGTGTTTCAAAGAAGGGTGAAAAATACTGCAGAGAATACACTGCCCTGCAGAGCATCGCTGGACTGGGACCAGAGCCAGAGTGCGTCGTCACACCACAAGCTCAAACCCAGCATAGACAAAGCTGCAGCTTTGGAGGGAAGGAGGATTACAGCAGATGTGACCATTTAAAAGTGATGTACCTCCTAACCCATAACTTGAGTTTCTGGATGTTTAAACTGATAACTGCAGGATGGCTGTTAGGGAAGTTATTTATACAGTTCCAACTAAAGCATCACAACATCTCCAAATAAAATTCTTCGCCTCACCAAGGTGGTCTGAAAAACTGACTTAGTTGTTGAACTTGCCTGTGCCTCCCAGTTATCTCAGCCATGACTTTGTACAAGTCCAGTCCAGCTGGAGAAGAGCTGTGACCAGTGGGGGCATGCAAGGAGGATAGAGCGGGGAAAGGACAGAAGAAGGTAGCTTGGCTTTCCAGTCCTAAGATTTTTTTTCTGGTCTATATGGAAGTGCTACAAAATGTGACTGGTAGACAATTACATGTACTTAGAGCCTTAATCAAAACCAAGAGAAGGAGAAAAAGGAAAAATAGAAGAAGAAAGCATGACTGGCATTGGAGCTGGAAGCGTTGTGCAGCCAGGCCAGTCCTTGCTGACATCCATATAAAGTTTAGGAAACATCATGCGTAACTATGTAGTCTCACTTTGGCACATCTCATCAGATTCCATCAGTCATTTTGCCTTAGAGGACGTAGTATTTGGCTTCTTACAATGAACCTGATGGGACAAGTTCATAGTCATGACTCTCAAAGAGGCAAGTTACTTTCTTTTTAAGGAAACACTTAAAATTTTATCTCATACACATAATGGAGAAGAAAATAAAGGTAATGTGAGAGGAGGATGTTCCTCATTCCCCCTTCAGAAAAAAACCTGTCTAGTTACGTTAACCTGTAGTTAACAGTTGAAATGGTTTCATTAAACCAAAAACGTAAGAAAAGATAAGCAAAAAATCAAATGCTTACATTAAAAGGGTGTTCTGTGAAATGAGGTGTCTTAGTACCAGCATCCAGGAAAACAAACTAGTCTGAAAGTGGAGAAGATACCCTAACAGAACCCTTGTTTTATTATTAATGCAGCAATATGACCGAAGGAGTGCTGTGTAAGATGGCCATTTAAATATGCAGAATTACAAGCCCTGAAAAGGGCCAAAGAAGACTTTTTGCTTAGCTCTGATTTGTTTTGGAGTTATTTACCAAAGTAGTGTACAGCAGATGGGGTGCAAGAAAGGAGTGGGTGGCTTCAGGAGCTGCAGGAATGCAACTTGTGCAACATGTATCTGTCCTATGCTAAAACCCACCTGGTTTTCAGATTGCTCCATAACATCTTATTTCTTTTTGGCATCCCAGCTTTAAAGTCTCTTGTGCAGTCTCAGATGTGATATAAATGGTAAATGAGCTGAATAAACTTATCCAAGCACACTGCACAGGGTACACTGAACCTCCACATTGCCTCAGTGTCATACCAAACACTGGCCTGCAACTGTTCAGCCCATACCTGCAATGTCTAGACAGTACTGTGGTGAAAGTATCATTATTAATGTTATCTCCCGTTTCTGTGGATATCTTGGGAGACCTCCCTGATAAACAAATTGATCATCGGAATGATGTGGTCATGAGGTTTTCTTTGCTGCAGGCGGTGGTGAGCTCAGTTTCAGCTTTAAACTGCAAGCAAAAACCTGTCAATACTAGCACTGACTGGCACAGACTTGAGCATCCTAATGAAAAAAGGCATTTACCTTTTAATATTCAAAAAGCACACACAAAAAAAATAGCCCAAAACCTAAGGTACCTTTCACAATCAGGTTCCCTGAATTTCTGGCAACTCCAAACTGATTTGTTGCTATACAGATGAACACCCCGGCATCTGATTTGGTGATGTTATAGAGCCTGAGACTGCCATCCTCTAGTAAGATGACCCTGGGGAACAAAATAAAAAAGAAGAAAAAAATACTTGTATTACAGGAACTATAATAGAAATGCAATGCTATTTTTAATATTTAAATTCTTCTATTATACTTTTTCTCTTCTACAGCAAGCTGAATATGTATCAACCGATTTTCACCTCTGCTTATTATTGATTTCTATATTAGGAATGTTATATTGACATGCTGGAGCTGATTGTTAACTTGTCTAGCTGACTTTCTTGCAGCAAAATTTGGAGTCTGAAGAGAAAGAAAGAAGACCCAAGTTGTTACCTAACTGTGCTATATTTTACCATGGGGTTTTTTTGTATTTCAAATCCCAGTGCTCCCATGCCATACCAATACTGTGTCTGAGCCCAGCTGCTTCTCCAGTTTTGTCAGGGTTATTAAAAGATATTAGCAGACTAGCTGAGGTGCTGAAATGTCATCTCACAAGCCAAGAAGCCAAATCAAATACATTGCTGTCTCACAGGGCCCTCAAATCACCTTATTAGTCACTATGTTGTTTACACCAATTTGCAGAGTATTGGGTAAATTGCATTTAATAGTAATTTCAGGACCACTCCTGGGTTTTATGGACAAAATTAATTCTAAGCTTGTTCATATGCTTCTTCATGTCAATGAGATACTTTAGGATGTAAATCAGTACGTAGCTCAGTTTCCCTTAGGTAAGCTTTCATTGCATGCCTGGCACCTCTTTGCTTTCAAGTACAAGGAGAGCAGTTCAGGTTTTGCGGATTTCCTTCACAAATATGCAGAACACATATATAACAAAGGTAGGGAATTTAAAACTGAAAGCTGAATTGGGTAAGCGATGAAGTTTAGGACAGAAAATAATGTTTCATTAATTTTGTGTCAGTTCTTCCATCCACCTGTTGCTCCTGGTAGATGTTGAAGTTCTTGACCAAATTTTTCTGAGTATAGTAAGACAGTGGGCTGAAAGACATGAAGTTCTTTCATTCATGAAAATGCGATCAGGGTCTCTCTGTACAGACCCTCTTGCCAGTAAGGCCGCTGCATGAGCATACTCCTTTGTAAGGCACCCAAACGAGAAGAGCTGCACTCAGCTGTCATACTTTCTTCCATCTGACAAAATACAGCTGAAAGTCACAAATTCACAGGAAACCAGGCTTCATTCATTCCAGTGCTCACAGAAGCACTGCATTATTTTTTTATATTCCTCTTTTAATTGACATTTAAATCTAATACAAGAATCTTTTCATAAAGAGAAAATATCTAATTCATGCATCACAGCTTGGGTATTTAATATTTATTACTAACAACATAAGATTGGATGATGTAATGAATTATTAAAGGAAATGAACAATAACAAGAGCAGAAGTTGAAGCTGGCAGTAATATCATAGCCATTAAACACACAAAAAACATCATAGTGTCTTGCTGCATTGCACTCTGGTATTTATATGCTTGTAGCTATATGCGTAACACACATTAGACCTTGTTCTGCTTCCCGTTATATGCTCTCAGCCTCTCAAATGATGAAGAGAAGCTAGACTGGGATTTCTGGGGGTCTTCTCACATCCCCCCAGTTTAATGTCTCCATCTCTTGTCTGACCTTCCTTACCCTGACAAAAGATCTGCCCCTGAGCAGGGCAGGGGTGGATTCAGGAAAGAGAAAAACTGAGATGTCCTTCTGGTGCTGGGCACTCTGTCACTGGGGTGTAGAGCTGAGAGGGGAGGGAATTTAGGCTTGAATGAAAAATCTTTGTTTCCTTAGCAATAATCACCAGGTACTGCAGCAGTTGTTTGCATGCAATTTGTTATGTGATGAGAAAAGACATTCAGGTTTAATAATCCATCATATATCCATATTAAACTGGAGAGGAGCAAAATATGAAGCAACAAAGTATGCTCTTTCCTATAATGATGTATCAACTAAATGACATTTTTCAGATAAGGAAGGATGAATAATCATGACAGAATTGAGACTCTGCTGATCCATGATGCTGTGCATTAAACCAAGAAACTATGGGTACCTCTCTGTCTCAGTATGGGGACACATCTGATGACAGGGTTTCAAAGGCAGTTTAAGTATTTAACATTTGCAAGTATTCCACCTGTGCCTCTGCAATTTTCTTTGCACTAATGATGCATTTGTTCACATTCATTTGCAGCAGCCACAAGAAAAAAAACTCATTAGAAACTGCTGGTGATAAAATAGTTGAATCAATTGATGGGTTAGCTAGCATACGGTGACTTCATCAAATGCTATCAAAAGAGATTCAAGTGTGAGTCAGCAAATGTTCATAAATTGGATACCTGAGTAATACGTTATAACAAGCTGCTGTAGTGTCTTTCTCAACATCATCATCTCAACATCATAAGCCCTGTTATTTTTATTGCAGTTGCACCTAAAAGATCTAGGTATAAATTAGAATCCAAAAGTGGGCATGAGACAAGAAGACAGTGCCAGTCCCCAAAAGCTTCCAGTGTAGGCGAATATACAGGAAAAAAACAGTCTATGAAAATCAGATAATTAAAGAGGAGAATCATGGAATGCACATGCTCTGTGCTTAGCCCCATGGATTTCTGGCTAGGGCTTTTTCACTAAAGTTTAGTCATGTTTTGCTCAGATGTTCTTTCATCTATTCTTCATTAGGAATTGAAACCTGAATAATTCCCAGGTTCCTCTTCTATCCACTAAGAGGGGTTTGTACCCACTCAAGAGCTGACAAGGTGATGTTTGATCTGAAGAAATGCTGTTCTGAAACAATGGCTGGGCAGGAATGGCTCTTTCGGTGGATCAAAACGGAGCTTAGCAAAAAGATACCATGCGCTAATAAAAGCTTCAGAGTTGTTTGAAACAGAGGTCATGCTACCTAAAGACAATTAGGGAGCTAGCAGTAAATAAGATACTCAGGCTGAATTTATGTAAAAGTACAAAGGACTCTAGAGTAATTAGTTAACAGGAAAGGGAATTAAAGGGGAAAAAAAAGGGAGTAATTTCCAGCTGTACTGAGGTCTGTGTTAGGAGAGGGATGAGAAAGCAGAGCACAGCAGAAAATCAAGATGATGCCTTTCAAATGCAAGAAAAAAAGCATCCAGCTGCCACAAACAACAAAGTTGCCGTAAGCTTCCCTAGAGTCATGACTTTATACCATGGGTGAGTTCAGAAGGGCTGCACTTTATCCTCTTCCATTTGTCTTTCAAATAATGGAACTGTGATTCTGAAGGCAATGGAAATATTTCCATTAATGGGCTTTGGATCAAGCTCTAACAAACGTTTTAAAAAGCAGCTGTGAAACACGTCTCACCTGCTGAAAGTCTTGCTGAAAACTGCTACTTTTCACAACATTTTAGACTGCATGAAGGCTACAGATAATAATTTGTAGCATTTGCATCAGAAGACACAGTAATTCCACATACTGAGACAAGACAGGAAAGTTTATCTTGTCCAATAAAATGCAGGTAGAATATTTTGTCTGCCGGGAAAACTGGACTTCTCTCAGTAAGTGTGTGCCTGTTGAGGGAAAAAATCAAAAGATCTGAGGCAGATCTGATAAATGCATCCCTGCGAAAGAAAGAGGAAAAGGAAGGATGAAATCTGCTACTTGAGGCACAGCTGTTCGTAAATCCCTGTTGCAGCAAGGGACTGCTTAAGCATAAGTCTAACTCTAAACTGGCATCTCTGACTTAAAAAATACTTAAATTCTTATCGGACTAGTGCTAGCACCTGTGTTCCTGCCTGAATTACCCATGTGCTACCTCTGGGTAAACAGCTCAATTAGGCAAAGTCACTATGACAAAAGGAAGAAATGAAAATCCAGTTACATAAATCCATACAAAGTTACTACACAAGAGCTAATTAGAAATACTCAAAAATATCATTCCATATCTAGCGATCCTGGGAATTTACCCTGCAGAAAGATGGATATGTTGGGTGCAGTTCGTTCATGTGGATCATAGGAGCATAAGGCAGCTCTTAAAGCTGTTCAGAAATGTGTTTAGTCAGTTTTCCAACTGCAGGATGTCCCTGACAGAGGGTTAGGGTGGGGTAAGGATGCAGCAGCAGATAGTATAGCCCTTTCCCACCTCCGAGTGACCCAGGGTTTGGATCTAGAGATAATGCCTTTCTATATTAGATGACATCTGTCTTCAGGAATTACTCCAAAGCCCTTTGAGTCTCTCCCAACCTTTAGTCTCACAACAGTTTGTGAGAAGTTCTTCTCTGGTTTATTTAAAAGACATCCTTTTGTTTGTTTTTAATCTACTCATTCAATTGGATTGATCCATATCCTTGTCCTCTCTGAGTGACTCCATTATTACACAAGATAAATATTATATACACAAGATAAGTATTATATGCAGAAGGGGAAAACAAGCAACCTATCCAAGGTCTGCTAGAGTCAAAACTGCGTAATGTTCAAAAAGAATACTTTGCCATGTTTCTGTAGAAGACATGAGACTGGGAAGAAGTGAGAGCTCATTAAAATTGTCACACATACTTTTTAAGTAAAGAACTTGAGAAATCAAGCAGGGTTGATAAGTACAGCTTTTAATTAACCAGGCCAAACAAACCATCTCCGAAAGTGTTGTCTCATGTGAACAAAAGAGTACTGATGGCTATTTGCTTTGATCTTAAGAGCATGAAAGAATAATATGTATTTAACAAGGCTGACAGAAAAATAAAATCTGACAAAAGACAGAGGTGTCAACTCATTAGATTTTAAGGTGTAGCAGAGGTAAATTTTGTGCATTGCTAAACTGTTCAGCCAATCTGGTTTAGAGGTGTGATTTTAATTCATAGATGTGTATTACATTAACTCAATACAGCAAATGTCTTCGAAATCCCCATCAAAATTGGTTGACCTGTACTGGTGCAAAACTGGGGGCAAACCAAGCTTACTTCTGCAGGTTTCAGCACTGCCAGTAGGGTAGCTATCTCGTCAAGAGCGTAAAGTAATTCCTTTCAAAATAAAGTAGCCCTGATACTTAATGTAAAGATTCACTCTTCTGTCTGCCTCTAACATCAAGTGTCTGACACCTCACGATGTTATTGGAGTCATGATCATAGCACTGTGCAGATAAAAAGGGAGTATACTGGATCTGATGAAATCAGAGGCAAAGTAATTTTTATTATCTGAGAAATCCTATTTGAAACCGTGTCTTCTCAGTCTCACTTTACTGCTCAAGAGCAAAAACACTCTTGCTTTCATAGGCTATGAAAAGATATATATTCAGATACGCTAGCAGACATTGAGACAATAGCTGACTTTTTTAATTTTACAAAGATTGAGAAGCAAGAGAGAGGCTGAATTAAAAAGTACAAGGGGAAGTAAGTGAGGAGCAGAAGCATGAGCACAGCTCTCAAGTGAGTCAGAATTACTAGTGATTTATGCAGATGTAAATGTGAGTAAAGTTTGACTGAGTGACTGGATTGTACCTACTGATGACAGCTCTGGTATTTTTGAAAAGGTCCCACTGAGTCCCATCTGAGATCCGACTGTCTGTATTATATGGTAATGATCTTTGTACCTGTTTATCCTATTCTGAGTGTAATTTGTATGCTAATAGTATTGCCATTTAACAAACTATGCTTAAAGGAAGACTTCCCTTATCTGCATGCAGATATAAATGAGCTTCAGAGCTGACTGACAATGAACTGGAAATAAAATAAATGCCATTAAACTATGTGTTAACTATCTGGATCAAAACAAAATTACACAATCTAGCTGAATACTCTTATTAAAGTATTTTAGAAAAGAATACTATTAGCAGTGATGGAGGGTGACACTGACGCTGTTCCTTGCTATTTCCTGAATTTCCCTTCTATTTCTAAAAATGAACTTTTTTTTTTGCATAGAATCTCTGCAATTTAGGAACACAAATATTTATGTAAATATATACAGACATCTGAAGTGAGTTATACTCCATCATAAAGCTTTCAGATAAAATACATTCTTTTCAGGAGATGGTGCTCCCTTTAATATAAAATAGCAAAACTGGTTTTGCCCTGGTTTTAACATACTCAAGTATTAAATGTGAGACAGATGTTCTCATGTGATGACCAAAGAGAAAAGTTACAAAAATGGTATGTGTCTAGACATGTCTAAATGTATTGTAGTAATATGTTTCAAAACTTGCAGCTGGGGAATACTGGACAACGGCACCTCTATGTGTATGGGAAAGAAAGAGTTGTCAAACAACTAGTTTAGTGGTGAAAAGAAAGAAACCCAAACAAAAGCAACACCAAAACACGTTTCTTGCTGTATTTTAATCCTTTCAGCTTTCTAAATCTTTGTGACAGTTTCAAGATGCTTGTGAGCCTCGTCATCCTCAGTCTGCTGTGTTAAACATTTAACACTCACATTTCTGGTCTTTCCCCACATAGAGAACTTGGTCTTGTGTCATATTTACAAGATATGGCCACTTTGTGGCTCTTCTCTTCCCTATGTCTGTCCTTGCCCTATTTCAAATCTGCATCTAAACAGTGAATATCGTGACAGGAGGGACGCAGTAGAACCCTGGACTGAGATAAGAACTAATCTTAGGATATTTTGCTTGGCAAAAGGAAAGATTTCTTGGTTATTAGCCTACCTTGTGGACAGGACATAATGAAACATCGTATTTATGTAGCCATACCTTGATTAATCTGAACATTCATAGCATAAAAAGATAGTGATGTATTAGAACATGAGAAGGAAAAGATAAGGAACCAGACTTCGCAAAATTTTGTTGTGGTAATCCAGGTAGAAAATGGACTGAATTGCCAAAGAAAAAGGTTGCCAATTTTTCTATTTGCCAACAAATTCTGCTTGTTTTATGAAATCTTTGTAACCCTGGTACATCAGAGAAAAGTTCTTTCCGCACAGGATGGTATGCCCCCATTACTAGTATTCAATATAATCCCACCATTAATGATTATTTTTATGATTCAGACATTACTAGGAGTTCAGACAGCCATTCGTACAACCAAATTCACTCCAGATGTAAAACTAAGCCCTTAATATGGGACTTAAGTAGAATTTAAACAGTGCATAAAGCCCTGAATTACCCTCTGTGTGGGAGTTTAATTCACTTACGGGAATCTTCTTCCCTATCTTCTTGTCAGAACATATTTCAAAAATAAAAGTACAATAAAACCAGCTATAATTCTATATATACAACAAGCAACTGACACCAGGTACACAGTGTGGTACTGGCTTCCTTTCAGAAACCCTGCATGGCATGTTCATGTGCACATACATCCATTATAGATGTTGGGTGAACAGTGTTCATTTTCAGTGATTTCAACTTCCATGTGGATGACTCATCTTTTAGCTATACATGCCCTTGCTCTCATGTCTTTAGCTCTCATCACTTCTAATTTCTTGTGCCCTTGGTTGGGCTACCTGCAGGCTTGTAGGAAACCCTGGAGCAATCCCCACTGGGCCACTGAATTTATGATTGAGTGATAATGATAGGGATTGTATGTAGTTCACTGAAGCCTTAGACCCACCTCCTTGTATGATATATCACAGAGCACAGAAATTTTATGTCTTTTTAATGTGTGAGTCATATTCTACCACTTGTGTGTGTCCCTTAAGCAGCTCCTCTTTTCACTGAAAATGTGAAAATATTTTTAATTCTGACAGAAAAGTAGTAATGAAATAGCAACATTTCTTTGTAATAAAACCCCATGGTTAAACCAGAGATCTTAGTATCCTCCTACAAACCCTGCATGTTGGCCAGGCATTAGACACAGTTTCAAGGTGCTGTTGTTACGCTTTTGCCCACATAACCTTTCACACTCAAAATGATCCCAGAAACTCCTCACTAGAAGACTGTTCATCATGCATATGACTGACAGCAGCCCATGTGCCTGTCATGTTAATCAATAACTTACTGTGCCTTTTTGCATCACCTTCCCAACAGATCCTGATCTGTTACCTCTAATGTTACACTCAGTTTAAAAAATTTTGGGATCAGGAACTGTCTTTTATTTAGTGTTTCTGCAGTGTGTTTTTCATCCAATAATAGTATTTTTGTATGCTATGGCAATATACACCAGAGTAGTGCAACCATAATGATGCACATGGCAGTACAACTTGGACAAGAAAAGAAGCACAGAAGGTTGCATTCTCTCATTATTTTTTTGCAGAAACTCCTAATTAGGGATCTTGATTCAGAGCCTGGTGAAGTCAATGGAAAAACTCCAATGAGATTAGCTGGCTTTAGATCAAATCCTGAACATCAATCAGAATATGTGCATGAAGCAGGGATAGAACACGAACTGAAAGGGAGAGAGGGCACAACTGGGGGTTAGTTTATTGCAACTCCGTATGACATGGAAGAGTGACAGATTGCTTGGGACACCTCAGTGTGTAGGACAGCCCCTCAGAAAGGCTCACCTTAACAAGGTTCCCAGGAGTTGAGTAGGAACAACTTAAAATTGTATTAGAGATGTGTCATACGAAATGGAAATTGTAAGAAATATGCATCATGCAGGTTGTCATTCTTATACGTGAGAACATATGGTTCATTTGCTTACTTGATGCTCATGCTATTTGATGTGCTAAACACTATTGCATTAAGTAGTCAGTAATACATAATGAAATTAGGTTTATTGGCTTGTTCCATTACGAAACTCTCTAAGGAGAGAGAATAGAAATGAAAAGCCCTTTTCTTATGTCTTCCACTGCACTAATATTCTCTATCTGGTGCCTGCCAGCTTTTCATTGGGTCAAGTAGCAATAGGGGTCCCCTTCTGCCTTCTCATTACTCTGCAGTGGATTGACTTCAAATGGAAAGAGAAGAGAGAAAGAAGAAAGTGAAAAAACAAAGCAAAATAAGATTAAGAAGAAAAATAAAATATTGTATTTTTCTTTCCCTCATCTGTGCTCATTCTTCCTTTTTCTTGTATCTCCATCCTCATCTTTCACTTATATGCTTTCCATATCAATGTCTTCGCTCTCAGCTTGGGGGAGAAAGACATAACTGGAAACATGGAGCACACAAAGAAGGAAAGACTGAAGGTACTTCAGGTCAGTCTGAGCAATCCTTTGGCTGTAAAACTTTTTTAATGCCAGTATCATTAGTTGTGCTGGATTACCAAATATTTCTGCCCATATGTACTCATTCTTCAGTGAGTGCTGCGTGTTTTATTTTCCTCCTAGATTCAATGACATTATTCAGAGGGATGCATGGACAAATGCTTGCACACTTACGTCTACAGCCAACCCTGAAACCAGAAAAATACCACTGCTGATAGCAAAAAAATATTCAATAAATATATTATAGCTGTCTCCATTAGTCTTTTGCAGCGCCCTCTCTTCTGCTACGTTTACATAGAAACTATAATCTGAGCATAAGATATTTTATCTAGAACATAGAACATAGAATATACCTTGCTCTCAGCATTTCCTCAGGAAGGGTATAATGATGGCTTTGTCTGATTAGCACCAAATATGCAATGGCAATGTGGCCTGAGAGTTGAAAAAACAAGGCAATTCTATACAGCAATCTCAGCTTTTGTAAGAGTTCCCATATCTTAATATTTAAGTTCAGACCAACCACTGGAAGCAGGCAGATGAATCCATACCTTTGATTTCTATCAATTTGTCAGCAAGGAATGGAACGGAAGTGATTAATCAGATTTAGTAGATGTGGAATCAATTCTATTGGTTCCCTAAGCAAAAGTAGAATTTCATCAACAGATAAGCTTAATTTGTATTCATGTTGACTTACAGTGATGGCGTCCAAGATATCTGGAATTGCTGTGATCACCAATGCTCACGTTTCAAGTGCTCTACTTAAAAACTGAAACAGGAAATGAACTTCTTTACAAGCACACAGACACTGATAAGATAGAAGGGTTAAGGCATATCAAAGCTATGCAAAGCTCCTTTTTGTAGAAAAGCAAGAAGGATAAAAACCAGAGCTACACTTAATCCAGGCTTCAAACACCTGACTTAAAAAATAAAATAAGCAATATTAATATCCCATTGCTATTCACCTAGCCACATTGCTGAGAAAGCTGGAATAGCATGAAAAAATATGTTTTATATGAAACTTGTTACCAGCATACAAATGTGTACACCACCTTTACCTCCGAACAGTGGGTGCATAAAGCAGGGTGGTTTGTGGCACTAAGCAGCATGACAAGCAAAGCTCTTTGCCTGTGCTAGTCATCTGATCTGATTTCAGTATAGGTAGGGGTTTTTTTTTCAAACACTATGGATAGGTTTCATTCCCCCAGCTTTGCTCATCTAAAAGTTAGGTATCTCATGTAAGACGGAGTTGAGTGCCAAGAAATGTAAGTAATTACATCAGACCAAATATTGACTTCAGCTAAATTAAAGTTAAGTGACATCAATCTTCTCCTTTGTTAGTAGACTAGTGCAAATTTTGGAATTTTCAATCCATTCTGTCTTGATTCTTCCCCAAGCACATGTTTTATTTTTTTTTTAAGATAATGGATATTCTGGAAGGTTTCAGTACAAGCTAAACAAACAGTGTTGACATTCTCTTAATTGAAATGTTGCATTGAAGTTTGTTGAACTGTCCTGACTCATTTCTTCTCAAATTGTTTCAAGCTGAAATGCTATTTCACACTGCAATATGCGCTGTATGTTGTATTTGATCAGTTGATCGAGGACTCCTCCTGTTTACCAATTAATTATTTTTTAACTCCTTATCTCTCTAATTACAACAGCAATCACAAGAGAGGATTCTTTTCTCAAATAACAAAAAACTTTAAAATGTGTTAAAATGTTCATGGTTTTGGAAGCAGTGGAGCAGCAGAAGATACGCAGAAACAGATGGTGGCCATGAGTGCTCTGAAGGCTGTAGGAAAAGGGTCCTGCCCAGGAGACTGATAAAGCAATTCAGATGCAGCACACAGCTGTGGGCAGACCTCACTTTGCAGGTAATGAAACCTGTTGGGTCCTTGCATTTCACATGAGAGCAGGAAAATCCCCTTGATCTTGACATTTCAAGGGACAGCTGTAAGACTTCAGCAATTACCAGATTATTGCCCCCACCCATAGAGTTAGATGTCTTCAGATCCAACACCTGCTCAGTTTTCTTTGCATAAGGCTGTTGAAAGACAGGTTTTCATTTTGTGCTTAATTATTCTCCCATGTTTCCTTTGAATAATGGCAAGAAATTGAGTGCAAAACACCAAAATTAAGTGTAGAATAGGAGGGATGATTTTATCACACAGAGCAGCTTTATTTATGGCAGAGAATCAATTATCATCATTCACAGAGATGGGACTGAACTGAATCCTGAAAGCAAGCCTAGGAGCCAACAAGTATTGAGCATATGTTATTGACCCCTAAACATAGTTTTTGTCCAGTCCCAGAAAACAATTTAGATTATGAATATTTGCTTATTACTGATTATTAATGCATGGAAAGTATGAGTAATGCATTCTTTCAGCCTACCTCATTTCTCAGCTATCCTAATTTAAATTCTGAGTGGAGTGAATCACATATGTTTGTATGCATTCACTACAGTGTTTGGTGATCCTCAACTCATGGTGAGGGAATAGCACCTCTCTCTGGTAAAGCAAAAGGGGCTGCAATTCCCATTTATTAAATGCTTAAATCAAAAAGGATTTTTATAAGTTTCCCTTTAGGGATCTGATCCTGAATCCACTGCAGGCACTAACAAGACATATTTTTATGATGAGATCAGTGTCTAGACTTGCAAATTTGTTTTATTTAATATATGAACTATTCCCTTCTACTCTTCCTCAGTGGACACATGGGGTGATAGAAGGGAGAAGTGAGATGAAGAAAAGCCCTGTTGCACTTGCTGAGAATATATGACCATATATGAAAATAGCTCTTATCTATGTCAAAATCTACAGGGTTGGAGTTCAGAACATTAAGCTTGTTCTTCTTTGTCACATTTCATTTCTACATTGAGCTAAAATCCACAGCACATGCCAGGAAGAAGTCACACCTTTGGCAAAGGGCAAACAATCTTTTCAAACAGTTGCCCACCAGACAAGTGCTGTTGCTCCTGAAAGCCAATTTCTCAAGACTTTGATTCAAAGAAGGGGGTTAATTGTCCAAAAGAAAACCTGCAGCTGTACTGCTACATGATCCAAAGAAGCTGACCATGGGATCACATGAAGAGAGAGCAGGTAAAAGTAGCTAGGATTAGCCAACCAATGTGGAATTTGTTTTTGATTCCTGCAGCTGATAACCTTGAATTCCCTCTCTAAGGTGGCAAGTAGCAAGAACAAAAGGTAAATCCCGTAACTAAGGGGGTAAGCCGTATGAACGAGGCTGGAATTTAGCTATTTCTGAAATTTTTGAAGTAGAATACTCAAAAGAGAGGGGACATGAAGACTGGGAGCAGTAAGCAGACCCGATACAGGTATGTTTAGGCTTTGTTTCACCATCTAATATAAAACCTGATTTATCTGGGATTTTTTAGGATTTACATATATACATCAATTGCAACAAAATATTTTACATAAATCAGAGCATACAATCTGTTGAAGATCTGGGCAATGATGTATTCAAGCTACAGAGAAAATGAGAGAGACAAGCAGGACTGGAGTAAACTGTCTGTGCCCCGAAAAGGGGATCAAGGGCTAAGAATCTCCATTTCTGGCCCACGGCAAAAGATTCAGACTCAGGAAATGTTAAGATATTTTTCAAATATCAGGGGCCCAAATAGTGCAGCTTCATAAACCTAAAAATGCTTGTTAAATAAATCCTCAGAGGAAATAAAAAATATTTCAGGGT
This sequence comes from Coracopsis vasa, assembly GCA_026283785.1. NCBI lineage: Eukaryota > Metazoa > Chordata > Aves > Psittaciformes > Psittacidae > Coracopsis > Coracopsis vasa. The sequence goes on along the minus strand of JANHGB010024585.1, from coordinate 2,449 downwards.
GCTTTAATTAATATAGTCTATTAATTAGCCCTTCCTCGTTAACACATCTCTCTATGCATACTTACAAATTAACATTACTATAAAGCAGTGTTATCTTGTCATACTGTGAAACTCAGATGATCAGGGAGAGCAGTGACCGTGTACGCATGACTATTACAAATAAACTATTACCATGAGTGAAAGGAAGAGTGTGGAAAAGAAAGAATATTCTTATCCCTTAAGGTTGAATAGGTCTAGTTGCACTATTTCTGTAACAAAAGACTGAATTTCTATAATATTCTGAAGAACTTACATGATCCGATTTATTTAGCAATGGGTCCATCACAGTTTTGCTGTCAGAACAATAAGGGATTTGTATTTCCTTTTTTTCAGCACTTCTAACTGCACCAATTTCTTATTTTATATTTTTTTAAAGCTAGTAAATAAGTCCATAGAGATTATAGTTGCTGGGCAATAAAAAGGAGGCAGAAATGAATTCATTAAAATAGCTAATCTGTATGTGACATGTCAGGGTTTAATCATATATAGAGAGAAAGGCAGACCAGGTTCCTTCACTTTATTAGGAGCAAAGATACATGTGATTTTCTTACTTTAATTAGCTGTGTACTTTATTACAGCCATACAAATCCTTATTTCATTTTCTGCTTTCTGTCATAAGGATCTCTGGAAAAATACTATATAGATGATTTATTTTCTCTCCTTTAAAACTGTGACATTAACTATTTTGTCATTTAACAATCAAAAAAACCTCAAATTCTACTTTGCATCAGCGGATGTACTGGTAATATTTTGCACACAGAGTTTAAACAGTCTCTCCCTTTGCCTCAGTGTAAATCCTGCTCCTTTTGTTTACTGCTGCTAAACACCAGAAGGCCTTCTGGGATGCTCAAAAATTACAATGTGCTTATAATTATTGTTAGTAAATTAATACAGAAGCACATGTAAATACTGTATGCAGTATGTAAATATTTTTTATAAGCAAATCAGAGGGGGGAATATCAGGCTACCAAAATCTCAAGATCTAGGCTTAATTCAGCTATTGAAATTCTAAGTCTTAAACAGTGCCCTCCTCACCCCTTTTTTCAATGTCAGAAAATCCAGGGACTACCTGTAGCAAACTGCATACTGAGCATATTTTCTAAATACTGTAGGGATAGGCTGTGTCTGATAGGATGAGCAGGTCTTTGTTGAATAGACAGTACAATCAAAATGCAAATAAAGATTTGACTGAACACTAAATAGAAAATTATTTTTCATCATCAGCTGAGCAGTTAAAAATAGAACTGCTATTGGTGAAAGTGGGGGAAATAATTGGAAAGTTCTCTATGCCCTGTAGTATGGGTTGTTTACCCAAATATTGCTGTTTCATTGCAAGCACCTATGTGAAATACTTCTCAGATTTCTACTTTCTTTCACAAATACTTCTCTGATTTACTTTTAGCTGCATTGTATGTTATTGTAACATGGGAAATATTTCTTTGTGTCACAGTTTTAGATAATGTTGGTTTAATGTATTATAATTAAGTCTTATGAGACCCAAACTAACCTCCGTGAGGTCCTATGCACAAAATCTGGTGTTCAGTTTCCAGGGCTTTTTGAATTACTGATTCTGGCTTTGGTCTTTGAAAACGATAATAGGCTAAAGCAATGTTGCTGTTATATTTGTGAACTAAAAGGGTTGCTAATAAAGATTACAGTTCTTTCTTAGACACTGTTGCCTATTTTTCTGTCTACATTTGAATATGGAAATATCATCACAGTTATATATTGTGCATACTGTTCACAACTTAAGTTGCTTTTGATTTTAATGCTTTACTGTTTCATTGACATTAGCATGTGGTAATGTAGATGGTTTGTGTTAACTCACAAATAAGCTATTGGCCATCACAGACAAAACGTCAATAAAGCCCTACAAAGACCATGCAACCCCATTCCAGTTGTTGGGGGCGTATACCACTATGCTGGTTCAGTGGCTAAATCCTGCCTAAATAGAAGAGACAGAATATGGAGGCTGATGTAGCTATGGCTTATTATACAACCTGTACAGCTGTGAAGCAATTATGCCATAGCCTGGGGGTATACTCCGCTTCCCTGAAGCCTCCACTGATGTCTCCTACATGAAGCTGATTCACTCCGGCTTTGTGTGCGGTAAACAGTCAGCTCTGATAGCACTGCAGTGAATTAACTGCTGATGAACACAAACATATGTATCATACAATTACCCGCGTGTATTTGGTTTGGCTTTGTTCTCAACCAGGTTTATATCCACAGAACTGTATGGCCACCACTAAAGACAAAGAGGCCTCTGGCATCAAAGTTTTCCATCAATGAGCTGCCAAAAGCAATATTAAGCCAGCTGTGCTTCAGTGGTGTTTAAATGATATTATTAAAACAGAGAACATCCAACAATCCAGCAACTGGTTTATGACGATACCTTTTGTTCTGGTGC
>JANHGB010024581.1:0-10933 GCA_026283785.1 Coracopsis vasa | reverse complement strand
CCTGCTTATCAGGATAGACCTGAAAGTGTGCATGAAGCATCTCATTCTCACACAGCACAGCTGAGTGTTGGTCTCCTGCTCATCTGTCCAGGAGCTGTCCTGTGGCCCACACAAGGCAGACATGGGGGTATAAAGATTTTCCTGGAAAGAGGAATGCCATGTGCCATATGGGTGGACGGATAATGCAGGCAGATTGTCCTGAGGTTGGGTTTGAGCTCCTTAAAGACAACACAGGCATAAATTGCCGGGTGTCATGAACATGCTGAGCTTCCTGCGGTCCCTAAAGAGGCAAATGTAAATATAGACAATTCTTGAGTGGTACCAAGGGACTTTACCCACTTGTGTGATACCAAGGGACTTTGCCTTTTCCCTGCTGAGCAAAGGCAGCTCCCTGCTCTGCATAAAATATTCTGTGTGTTTCATTTTCTGATCTCTAAATCTGTGATCACTGCAGCCCCTGATACTAGGCATCAGCATGTTCAGAAGTAGCTAGGAAAAGCATATTATTACTTTTTTTTGTTTGTTTATTGGTGTTTAAAACTGCATAGTACAGGAAAGACATTTCCAAATTCCCCTGTTGCAGCCTTTGCATCTGCAGATAGTGCAGGTAGTGTATTTATAATGAAATTGCAGCCAGAGAGCACAACTTGCTTTAGTGGCAAGAGTATGTTCAATGAGCTTTCTGTGCTCACAGACCTCATAACCTAACTACACCCTGTGGGGATTCATACTAATGATTCCTTTTGAAAGTTCTGTTTGTGCAGATTTAAATGCCTCTCAGATTAAGTTATTGTGAATAAGTAAGTCAAAACCACCCAAATGTCAACTGCATGTTTCTTTACAAAGTACTGCATGTTCCTGTTATGCACTGAGAAGCAGCACACTCAATAGATGGGATTACTGAGTCACAACTGAGAAATCTAGGTTTTATCACAGCTCTGCCACGATTTACCTTGTGATTCTTGGATAATCCCTTCATCTTCCCAAACTTCTGATTCCTTCCTTTTTTGTGCTGTAGTTATTTAGAATACAGTATTTTTGCGACAAACACATTCTCCCTTTTGCTCTTAGCACAAGAAGATACAGCCTGAAGTGCAACATTTAAATTCAAATTGCTTAAACTGCACTGCAGCTGCAATAAACAAGAAGCATTAAGATAAATATTTCCTTTATACCACAAAGATCTGTAGAATTTCTTGCTTATTCCAACAATGCTAACTAATGCTAAATGCAGTCTGGAGTGCAAGGAGAATATGCTTTACTTTCACATTTCATGCAAAGCAGTTCTTTGTTTTGAAGCCATCTGGTTTTATGTTCCAAATACGATTCCCCAGAGCAGGTCACAAATAACTCTTGTTCATTTCAGGACCAAACAAGAGATTTCAAACCCTGGGGAAACAAGACTAGACTTTTGCCACTGTAGAGTTTTTTTTCAAGTCTATTGATTTAGTTTGGGATGTTTTTTACTCACAGCTTATACGGGAAAGATGCTCTACAACATCCTTCCTCAGGCAGTTTACTTATAACATATGTTTGTTAATGGAAATTTGGCACTTTTTTACAGATAAATGTTCCAAGCCAAAAAATAAAACCTGCTTTTTCACCCTGCAGGTAAACAGTATTTTGCTTTTAACTTCCAAAATTATGATGGAATTGGGAAAATCCCTTTGGGAAAACTGTACTTGTCTAATTTCAAAAAGGAGGAGCTGTGATGTAATGTAGACTCACAACACCTGTCTTAAGTAGTGATACCTTTTTAGTCTCATCAGCTGAGGCACCAACATTGACTGGAAGATAAATTAGCTTACACTGACCTGTAGTTTGGCCAGCTCAGCTGTATCTGCAGTACTACCCAGATACTGCAGCATAGATATAACCTTGTTTATAACATTTTAATGTTCGCATTGGATGTTTCACTTCTGCTTTAAATACAACCTTTTTCAAATTAACTAACTTATTCAGACTTTGTCTGTTATAGAAAACTGATCTGGTTTAACAATACTGGCATTTTCAGAAAGGAATTACTGTCTTTTTGTGGACACTTTATGCCACTACAGAGGTTCTTTACCTGGTATAGGTACTCCTGTACAGGAAGAATAATAAACTATACAGATAAAAATCAGTTTTAAACTGCTATAAGTTCCCTTACTCTCAGAATTTAAGCTGTGGCAATTTTATGGTTTTAAAAAATAGCTTCATATTTGCTTAAATCTGTAGTAAACCCACCAGATTTACAGATTTTAGCTAAATGTGGAAAAAAAGAAGAAAAAAAACCCAAAAACATGAACCCCAAACCGCACCCCCCAAAAAAAAACAACAACAACCCAAACCAAAAAAAACAACAAAAAAAACTTCAACCCTGCCCCAACAATTTAAAACAAGAATCGAAAAAGTGAAGATAAACTGCTATAAAATCTCTCCCATGTACAAAGGATTATCTCCCAGGCTAGGAAGTCCATTCCTCTTTTACCCTATTCCCAACTTGCTTATGAAAATAAGATGAAAAATAGAACAGTATAAGTTTCTTTTGCTCTCCCCAAATATATCTCTGAGAAACATAACAAAAGAGAATATTATACATAAATTTGTTTGTTCTCTCGGTATTTTCAGCTAATGGGTGGCCTGAGTTTTGAGTAAGTTCAGGTAAGAATCCTTAAGTTCAGGAACATCTAATTCCAAACACCAAATACTTGGTGATTTTCATTCTTTGGCATCAGTGCCCAGGAAAGTGCGTTGCAAGTTCACATACATAGGCACTCAAGTAAATCCCAGTTAGGGCAGGTTAATCCTAACAGGCAGATTTGATGAGTGAACAGGGATTCCAACCCTCATCCTACCTATCACTGTGGTTAGACCTTCTCCAGCAACCCACCCAGCTTCTGCACTGTCCATGCCCTTCAGAACTGTCATGATCCAGGTGTGCTGCAAAAAGGCTGGGTTTCAATGCAACCTGATCAGCACATGGTAAGACTTACCTTGCCAGCTACACTAAGGCTACACAAAATCCTAAAGAAGCTGAGGGAATCAGCATAGTCCTGAGCAATTGTTAGGTTCACTTTGCTTTTATTTCCACAAGACCCTGACCCTGGATGTCTCAGATCAATTGATCTGAGCTGGAGGTGGCCCCTGAACACCTTTGTCCTCTGCAGGGCTTGTCCATGCTGCTCAGTATCTCACAAACAACTCTGCAGCATGCTTCATTAATGATAATGGATAAACTGTCCTGGTTTATAGTTTGTCAAAGTGATGCTGTCCCTGCATGCGTTTACCCTTCATGCAGCTGCTGAGCACTTGAATGGTGGATGAGCAGTGTCACGGAGGTTTCACAGCCCCTGGATTGCACCAGTTCTTCTACCCTGCTTTTGTGCCCATATTGGCCTCCTCTAAAGCTTTGCTTGAGTGCTAATGTTTGTATAATGTGCTGCCTTTCCTGCTGATCTGTGATGAAAACGCAGGTTGCTACACTTCATCTCAAACAAGCCACTGACTGAGTCATTGGTCCCAATACAGTAATGCTGGTGTCTACCCTTGACGAAGGCGTTTGTGTCATTAGCCTCACGCAAGGTTACAAAATGTAAAAATATCTACAGCCTGCATTTTTAAAAGAAAGACATTCAGAAATATCAGATCTCTGACCATAAAGAAAACAGTATCTAGGAGTGCACACTATTACACTTTTATTCAGGATAATATTGACATTGCTGTAAGTCATCAAGCTATTCTAAATCTACATATTTATAAAGCAAATCAGTATAGTAGAAAGCCATGGGTGTATGCAGAGCTGTTCCTACAACACTGCAGCAGCAAGCAAGGGTCAGATCATTAGGCAGGTATTAACTGTAAGATTTTCTTCAGTTTCCAGGAAGAAAATTTGCATATTACTGAAGATTTTCTCTTTGTTTCTCTCCTAAATATTTGCATTCAACTTATGGCATTAACCAATGCAAACTTAGAAATGCATAACAGTTAGTTTTGATATTTCATTCCTTTCTTGCACCTGACAGGGAATATAAATATGAAGTCTTGTATTTATACTTAATCCATGTTTGTTGAGGTAAACTACATCTCTCAGCACATGATGGGAGTGTTATGTAGATGATTCATTTCCAGAAAAATTCCCACCTGTTTCTCCACAGCAGTTTGTCCAGAACAGAGACTGGAATCAATGTGGAGAAAAATATTGGCTAACTTTTGATTAGTTGTAAGTCTGCTGTTAATGTCACTGGGACTGATGTCTCAGGCAGTGATTCCAGGCCATATATTCCTCTTGAATTCCCACAATATTTAATGATTTCATAATCTTTTTTAAAAAAGTATGTGGTCTAATTTCCTGTTAATATAGGAAAGTAATCAAGATGCAAGCAGTTTATCAAAATCAAATAGACAGATGAGAAAATAATTGTTACTTAAAATCTTATAGATTTTGAGTCTTATTTTTGGAAGTTATAAATGCTTGTACTGACACATAGCAATGTGTCACACAGATGAAGTCAGGAGTGGGACTTTCAGTGCACGTTACTTGCATGTAGGTAATGAAGTCCATGGTCACTTTTCCGCTATTGCTTGCCCATTGTGGGCACACAGAGCAGTAGTAGCATCTTTCCGCAACCTAGACCTAACTTTACTCCCTCAGGCCTGAGAAATACCAGCTGGAGGGTGCTGTGAGAGATGCAGCCAATGTGCACAAGAGTAGGGCTGCCACCCAGAGGGACCGGGGTAGAAGGAGAGGGGAGCCAACAGAACCCCCACGTACCTGGGGCAAGAACACTCAGCAGCCCTGCTTTGGGCAGGAAAAGCCCAGGCAAAAATGCCAGTGGGGCAGGAAGCAGCTCTGAGAAGGTCCTGTGACTTCAATAGGATTGGGATCGTGCCTCAATGAATAAGCAAACTCATCACTAAGGATGCAAACCCAAGAACATTTCCAGAGGTCTGATTTTTGTCTTAAAAGATCAGAATTGAACTGAAACAGAAAAGCTTTTGAAAAGGTAAGACAAAAAGCAGGAAGCTTGTGATACATCTGCTCATCTCATTAGGCTTTCCTTTTTGGAAAATATTTACTACAGTGTATTACAGCTAAATTAAATATGGTGAATGGGTCTCTCCTAAAGGTATAAACTAAATTCAACCAGGAAGAAACCAAATCTAATTGTATTGCATTTTATATAATCAAGCAGCAGGGATTCCTTATTCCTACTCAGTTCTTTACATTTGGTAAGTCTTAACACTTCATCAATTTTTTTTCACTTTAAACTAGAAAGGTGGCTGAAGAAAATAATAGAAAACAAAATATTTTTTAGATCTTCCTTCATTTTATATGTGAAGGATGTACAGAAAGTTAACAAAAAGTCTGAAATTTCTGCTCCAAATTATACCATACATTATATACATTCTTCTCCTTTTTTTAAACTATAGGAGAAAAAATATATGATCTAGTTAGCAAAATTACTTTTTAGCTTTAAAAAAATCCATTTAATTATAAAACATGACTCCCCTTATATCAGGCAGATATAAAACACTAGAGTCATTATAGCGTATCTACACTCCAGAAATAGATAGATAAACAGAAGCAAAGGACACAGTAGATAAGAAAAGCTATATTCAACATCACATGGGAAAAGAAAGTGATAGAAGAAGCTTAACAATTAGAAGAAATGGATGTTAAACAAAGATGTAAATCTGTGCCATTCACAGATTAAGAGGTACACATCAAATATAGCACTAAGAATTCGAATGTCTTCTGCACTTTTTGATAATTGTTTTTTGGGGAGGGTCACTGGAACAATATGAAAGGTTTTGCACATTGGTCTGAAGTGCTCAGAGCCTGCCTCTGAAATGGCTCCAGTGCTGAGGAGCACTACATTTCCCACTGAAGACTGAATAGTAGGCAGTATTAAAACTTAACTAAATATACCAAGAGTCAAGCATTTCCTTGTTAGCATATTGACATCACTCGACAAGTGTCTACCTATCTTCAGTGTGCTTACTACTTTCAGTACAAACACAAACAAACCTTCACTCACATAGATTTGAGCTAACAAAATGTAAGATTGAAAGAGTATGAAGCTTATCATGAGAGTATCTAGTATGTTATTGGATTTGCTTACTCCTAGGAATGCACAGTACATGAAGTGAACCTAAGAGTGACTGTTGAAAATACAGATAAACAGATAATACCCATAAACATGAAATTGCAGACACTGCTAAAGCTCATAAGTGTGGAATACCTCCAGAGTTTCTACTTTACTTATTTGCAGGCCAGAAAAGGTAGAATGGTACCTCCAAGTTCCCATTTATGTTGATTCATCGTTTCTTTACTGGAAGGGTTGAAAAAATTACAAGTAGCTAAAGAAATTAGTCCCACTGAGGTCAGTGGAATCACTGGAAATGCCCTGTGATTTATCTAAAGCACACAGAACAGCCACCAGCAAAATAAGCTTGTTTATTCATACAAATATTGGTAATGATATATTGGTAATGGACTGCCCATATATACCTGCAGAACATATGAGTGGACAATAAAACACTTTTTTGGAATATGAAAGCATTTTGTCTAACATCTTCAAGTTCTTAGTGTTAAACGATGAGCTCAGTCTGAGCCAACACTCACATGAATAAGTTTTAGTAGTCCTTAGGGACTTATGGTTTGGTAACATTTTTTTAAATTTTTTTTTTGATCTGCAAATAGGACATTTCTTAGATTTAATTATTCTTTCATTAGTTCTTGCAGAAAGAGATGTAAATGAGTTTAGGTTCCCTACCACCACCACCTCTCCTAGCCACTGTGATAAGTGGCACAGATTCAATAAGTAAGCAACAAATGGACTGGTTCAATGAATGCATACGTTGACTTAGGAGCCTGGAAAACAAAATATATAATATAGCTCTACTAATGTGTATTAACTGGCAAATTATGTGCTGGAAGGGTAATACAGCTACACATGCTCTGCCATAAATGCAATATTCTGTTAATCTAATTTCAAATCTCTTGCAAAGAAAATTAATATTGCCAACTTATTTTGGCATTCTGTGTAGTGGAAATATCATAACTGAGAATTCTGCTGTTGTTGGGGCAGACTATTTTTCTTGCAGCCGCAGAGCTATCTGTATGCTTCTAATGTCTCTCAATCATGTGCCAAAGCAGGCACCATGCAAAGCAGGTTGGTGAGCCACGAGCCCAGCTGCTGGCAGTTCACAAAAGATCTGATACTGCTAGGAATGTCAGTCAGCACCACCACTTTTGCAGGGCCGTCAGTCTTCTGTTGAGGCACTGCTTAAGAGAACCCTGTCTGTGGCAAAATTTAAATGTTTAAAGTTGTTATTAAACTTCTACTGCCCTGACTATATTGATCCAAATTCTCTCATAAGAAAGTCAATGGCAACACCAATAGCAGGCATGAAAAAATGCACCTTTATTTAATACCATTTGTCTTCCTATTCATCTGTTAGTTCAAGTCAAATGTACCTTAACTGTTTGTGTTGTACCTTGACACAAACCTTGATGGAATCAATTATTTATGCAGTATGCCATAAGTCTGAAGGTTATTCTAAGACATGATGGATGCAGATTGTTTTGTTTTTTTCAATCTGAACAGCTCCATTCCCTCCATATGCAGAGTAAAAAGACAGAAAGTACCTGGTTAATAATTTAAAGAAATTCTGGTAAGAAATAAACTAATATTTTGCTGAAAAGTATTGCTATGTGCAAATATAGTTTATTTCTTACTTTTATGCAAAGAGATTGAATTAAGAACATTAATAAAACTTAAATAAAACCATTTAATTAGGCATCTGATCCTTAAGGATGAAATTCATTCCTCACCACACAAACCGAAATAATTGGGTAAAATAGAGAGGGTTAATTAGATACATTTTATGGACCGCTATAAAAGTGACACACAGTACAACTCCCAGATTAAAAAATAAGGAAATATGTCTATAAACATGTTAGTGTAGTGCTGTGACAGAGATTTTTAAATGTGCAAGGGCTGGAAAATTCTAAATTACATCTCCCACAGCAACTGTATCTCAGCAATAATGTGTATATAAAAATGTCAAGTCTAACACTACATACTGTACAGTATTTAAAAAATGTCTTTATAACTGAGTTGATACATTTAGGGCTATTACAGGATTCAGATGCTCCACAGAACGTCTCATGGTCATTCATTCCCCAGTTCACAAAGTATTTAAGCAAACACCTAATGTAGGGCATGTAGCCAGTCTTTTTAATAACACTTTCAGTCACACAGTTATCGCCAGAAATAAAGTTAGTGTTTCACTGAAATAGAGCTATGTAAAACTTATAAGATATGTTCTCTGTAGCATGAGTCTGACTGTGGCTATCTCGTAAGAGAAGTGGTATAATGCTAAGCATGTTATGTATCTCAAAGTTATTTCTTTTCAGTGGTGTTTATATAAACCCTGCCATATTTTTCTGTATTTGTCACTGACTCACAGAGTAAAGCTACATTCATGCTGCAGCTAACATAAGGCTTGATTCTGCATTTTAAAATAACCAGCTTTTCCTGTCTCCAATGTCAAATGCAAGCTCATAATGAACTAGATAGTGTTGATCTCCACCATATGAAGCATAAGGCACAGTTGTCAAGTTACAGATGTCTGAGAAATTGTTACTGCAGAAAAAAGTGACACCAAAGAGAGACAGACAGACAAACACACATATTTGTGGCAGACACAAATCTCTTTTTTTAACACACTGTGAGATGACCCCACCTAGTCACACTTGCTGGACATCAGAAACTCTGAATTAAGGGAGAGGCAGATGAAACCATAACTTGTATTCATCTTAACAACCATGAGTAACTTCACAGTTACTGGATGAAGAAATTCTGGTGAGAGTGTGGTGTGACTGAAACAAACATTTTGGGAAAAATATGCATAAAAAGAAAGCTACATGTAAGTATGTAACTGAAACAATCTTATCTATCCAGAGATAGTTTGTACCAGTTATGTTCCTTACTATCTTGCTTGAGAAACATCTGCATATCTTAGAGGCTGAGAAATAAAAAACACAATGAAAGTAAGGATTTGGTAAAGAGCTAAGAATAGAGCAGTACATGTGGTATCTTTTTCTTTTTTTTTTTTTTTTAAAGCATGTATTTCTAACAGGCTCTGAAATCATTCTGAAAATATTTAGTTAATTGAGTTAAAATTTTGTTTTATTTTTCCCAGAAATAATTAAAATATCGCTTAAGACAGCTGCATATTAATGAGCAGTCTTTTTTAAAGGAAAGGAGTGCCTTACTATCTCTCTTTAACACTGGTTCAAGACCAGTGTTTTAAACCCTCATTTGGTCGTTTTCAGTGACACTCAAAAAAGTCAGTCAACCCTTTCAGAGGCTTTAACAGTGGGTTAACAAAAGAGGAGCTAAAGGCAGAAGGAAAGGTCTGTGTTGTCCAGACTCAGCAAGGAGCTCTTTCTCCAAGGTTTCCAGCAGCACTGGCAATATAGCCAGCATCAACAGACCTTGGTTTCTAGTGCTGTCAGTTCTACCTACAGACCCTGCTGCTGCACACTGTGGGCTGCTCACGAGCCTTGTCCAAAATTTGTTGCACCCTTCAGCTAAGGTGCTCTGAACCAAATTGTCCTAATCTCGATCCCAGCCATATTCTTGTGTGACTACTGCTTCTGTACATTAACTCCTAAATTTTGCACTGCTACAAACCTGAAGAGGAAAATGTTTGCATGTAAGGGATGCATGTTAGTATGCTTTGCCTGCCCTAATGTACATTGGTGGTCCAAAGAGGAGATATGGGAGTAATCAGAGTCCTAACCAAGAGACGTTGAGCATTCTCTGTGCCCTCTGGGAACTTGGTGGGGTGCTGAGTGCTCAGCATCTCTCAGGATCCAAAAGTTCATCAGCCACAGAAAGCCTGAGGGCTGTAGCACTCCTGCTCTTTCAACTACATATGCAGCTGGGATTTCAAGTTTACAACTAATGCTGAAACGTTTGTGAAGCAGAGGGAGAGGACCTTTTTCTCAAGCTGGATGATCATTTTCAGGAGAAAGAACCAAAAAATTGCCAACTGCAAGATGATTGCATAAGGTTTGGGTTTGGTTTTTTATTGTCCTGGTTTTAAATTATACGCAGACAAAGCCTATGCTGTATGTTGTTCATATTTGTAGGAGGAGTTTAATTAGTGTTGGCAGAAGTCCCAGCTAGGCCTATGATACTGTCTGCTCCAAGCTTTATAGAACAGAGACAAGTTAAAAAGGCAGAGGGAAGAAGGAAGGGTTTCTTCTCCACAGCCCTTGACAGAAAAAACATTCAGCAATACAAACATAAAATAATTGGATTCTTTTTCTTTGCTTTCTTTGCTTCTTCTCCCGTGAAGTATTTGATTTATCTGCTTTTTTTACTCTTTCCAAGTCTTACTCGTGTTGAGTAGCAATAAAGATGGCTGTGCCTCTTTTCTGAGCCAACTACAAAAGCATTTCAGGAGTTATTTCAGCGTTCTGTGTGGTGCAGAGAAAGCCTGTGAAATTTTGATAATATAAATCAAGGGGACAAATTAGTCAGATTAGCATGGATTTCCTCTTTAATAAATCCACCACACTATACAGTATTCTTTGGGCCCAGATTCTAGTGCTTTGCTTTTTCCACAATAAGGACTTTTTATCAAAACACTCCTGAGCATGTTTTCTGTTTCTTTAGTGGAGAAAAGAATCTTCTGCAGTGCATTCAAGTTAGAAAATGTTTTTTTTTAAGTGCTAAATCTACAGTCTTGTACTGTTACTTTTAACAATTTTGAAAATATGTTTGATTTCCCTACATGTCTAAATAGTAGCTGAACAAAAATTTGTTTTCCATCTAGTCAATGTTTGAAAACACTGTGCTTCCTATGTTTCCTATGGTTTTCCAAGTCATATAGATTTTGTCCAATAAATCTCAATCAGCAGCATTTTTAGACA
>JANHGB010024580.1:0-48046 GCA_026283785.1 Coracopsis vasa | reverse complement strand
GCCAATTATTTATAGGGCAATTGTTTGAAAACGCCCGCTAAGGTGTGTCTGTGAGTGACTCCCCAGAATTGTTTTATGCCTGAAGAAGATGGCAAAATCGTATTAAAAACTATAAAGGTGCCAGTGAGGTAATGTGTTTTCAGGAAATTAAGTAGCGACATATTTCTCACTCAGAATGTAGATGGATTCAGACATCGAAGGAAGAAAAGCGGTATTAAGCTTTTATTGTTACGAATAAACACTTAAAGGTGAGATATAAAGATTCCTTTCCTAAATAGTTATTTTTTGGGAGTCTTTGTATTATATTTAAATTATTTTACTGTACTGATTATTTTATCTGGATTTGAAAGTAGAAAAAACTTGGCATAATGTAATTGTAATCAAGTCATCATTTCAGCAGACAGCTATGTCATATTTAAATCTTATAGTTTGTAGCACAGACTTTCAGATGGTATCAGTTACTTTAAAATACCTTTGAAAGTGTTTATCTTCATGGAGATGCTAGTCTGACTATTTATTTTTGCAGTAACTTTCTAGCTGTTTTCCTTAAAGCTGTCTGTGTGGAATGGGGAGGAAAAAGGCCACAATGGTGATTTGGAGCTTAAATAAGGTATTTGGACCAGTAAGGTTTTTGTCACTCCCATTGACAGAGAAGATGGTAATACAATATGGCATCTATGATGTTGTAAAACGAAGACAGGTTTACTGCAGTCACGTATTTATATTTGCCAAACAGCTGTGTGACCTGTTTAGGAAAATTCTTATTTTTGTGATTGAGCAGTCTCCAACCTGCTTTTAAACTTTATTTTTAAACGTTTCAAAATAACTGAAAAATCTGTAAAACTTAGGAAGATTTTATTTCGAATCCCTAATTGCAAGGCATAGATAAGTTAGGCCTTTAATTACCATCCCTTATAATTTAGTTAAATTAGTAACTACTGCTGTGTTTTAGGATTAAAGGCCCAGATTTTCAAGGTATAAAGTATTACCAAGTTCCTTTGAATTGATACGATGGGGGTTTGTTCAAGATAACCTGTGCCTGATTCAGGCTGTGTAAGTACCGAACAAGCGTGCTCTCCTTTTGAATCTCAGAGTGGTTTTGAAACCAGCCTGCTGTGCTGAACAAGGAACCGATGCCCTTTCTAGCTTAGAAAAAACTGTCTTGTGGTAATTGGTTCCTACTGCACGAAATGTCCTGGGTCAGCTGCATCGGTCCCCACAATGACGTGTCACTAATGCAGATGCAAGGAATAGTCACAGCAGACAAAAGGCAGCTGAGTATTTGATGGCTTTTGAGAAATGTTTTCTAGCCTTTAGACATACTAAAACCATTGCCCTCCAACAAGCTTTGTACTTGTTGCAGAACGCTCATCAGCGACATCTCTGCTGAGGGGTTCCATACAAATGAGTTTACATTGATTAGTGGTACGCAAAGCAGAAAATACGCGTTGCCGTTTAATTCGGGGGAAATTCTTAGCACATCTAGCTAGGGTTCTGGTGGCCATTCACAAGTGCTGACTGCTTTAATGCATGCTGCGCTCTCAGCCAGCAGGTCATGTTGTCCATATTATCGCAGTTCTATACTTAGGAATTTCTTTATTTTTTCAGTTCCTATGCTTTGTACCAAAGCACGTACTGCAGCTGTTGTGTGTGCTTTGTCCCCGTCTTCATTTGTACTCATCCAAATACTAGTAAAGGGAAAATATTTCGTTTCATATATCCAATTTTATTTCCTTCATTTTAGAGAACTTTTAAAAACCCCATGAACTAGTATTTTAAGTTGTTTTTTCTCTCTAAATACCTGTACTAACTCTGCTGGTATCCCCTGAAGGTTTATAAACATACCAACATGTCAGCTTTTGTCTATTAGCAATTTAAGGCTGATAACATTGTGAAACCCATAGAAGCAATGTTTGGAGGTTGGTGGTTTTTGTTTTGTTTTGTTTGGGTTTATTTTTAGTATAATTCTTACTCTGATTGTGAACATTGATGTTGCTAATATTTAAGGACTTAGTAAAATCTCCTTCCAGAAGGCATTTCCACTTGGTATAAGGCTGCACAAATAATTTACAGAATTGCTTAAAAGATGAAGCGAGAGCCCTGCATTGCTAATATCATAAGCTGGGCAGAGATCTTGTGTCTGAACTCAAGATATATTTTCAATTTCCTGGCAAATGCTGAATGATTATTGATGTTACATGCAGCGATGTTAGGAAAAGGAGATTGTCATTATTTGTAGATGCTGTATGAAGGGAACAGAAAGAACTCGAGGAAAATAGGCAGGTAGCTCTAGATAGAGTTTAAGCACATGACTTGTTTTATAAATAGAAAATTACCTAATAGTAAAAATTGTCAGTCATTTCGCTCTAAGTGATGTTCTTGTATTGGATGGACATGCAATATTAAGCAGTCTGAGCACAACTGTACCTTGTTAGTAGCAATGTCAGCAAGGTAAAACAGCTCAGAAAGAGATTAATAAAAATAACCTGTCAGACTATATTTTATATGAAGCTGCAGCATCTCCTGAGATAACCATACTCCCACTGCATTTTCTGAGTGCAGTAGAAATGTCTTCCACTTAAATATGCTCCCTCCTTATTTGTTCCCCAAAGATGCACACTGAGGTGAAAAGGCACTCTATTGACAGCAAATCTTTTCAAAAGTACTAGATCTGGCAAGAAATGTCGTGAGGGGAGTTTCTTGTATGAAACCCCATGATTCGTATCGCTGCATACAGCCACTAGGTTACTTTCTCTCTCTCAGACATTCTTTTCTACTTGTGTAATGTTGAGAAGCGGATGGATTAGTCTGTCTTTACTTGCGTATCGCTGATACTTCACTCTCTGTAAGTTGCTGAGTTTGACTGCATTTGGAGGGAAACTTTAGCTAAGTGTGGAGACTCACATAGAAGTATTTACCATCCTGGTAATCTAAACTCACAGAAAGTGTTTTGTCATAAATTTAGTTGACAGGCATATATTGGAAATGAAGCATGTCATTTTCAAAACTATAACCAGACTATTTTTTGAGAGTCATATAAATTCATATTTTGAGCATATTTTGGTTTATATGCATTTCCATTATTTATATATTAAAACTAGATGTGCACAGTTTCCAGCCTTATTATTTTGAGTGGTTATTAAGAAATGTAGTTATAAATTATGAGTTATACAATACTTTGGAGTAAAAGGTGCTTTTCATAATGTCTCTTCTCAACTTACAAATAACTTTTTTGCCATAATACAAACATGCTAGCAGAGCAACATGATAGATGTCTCTTTAAGTATCGTAGTAAAAGAAAATGACTTGTATTCAGAGGCTGTGGATAGTTTATGTTGTTTTGGACCCATTTCCCAAGCAGTGATCGAAAACAGATTACAATAACAATTATACAGTCAGAAGATGCAATATCCATTTCTGTTTTAATTGAGTGAAAGAATAATAAAAACATCATTAAGAAAAATGAGGTGGACCTGTCATACACTCTACCAATTTTTAGGCTTAGAGAAAATGCAGAGTAACAGAAGTGTGGGCTTTTTTATTTTATTTTTTAATTCTATTTTTTTTTTTTTTAAGCAGAGTTTGTTGTTCAAGCTTGAAGTCTGAATGGTAGACTTTGTGTGGGCTCCTATGAGCAAGTATGTAGTAAGAAAGGGTGCTGCTTGACAGTAAAGCTCAAGTTAGGCATTATCTGAGTGAGTTTGGCATAATAATGAATGTAATTTTGCTGTCATTGGTTTGAACCTTCCCGATTGTGTTAATATGATCACAGTGTCAAACTTGACTTGCCAAATAGGTGAGGTCAGAGAATGCCGTGGATAGGTAGAAAGTCGTAAGAATGACTTCTTTCTCCTTCAGAATAACAAGATGTGCTACTTTATGGTTTGTGGGGGTTTTTCCCATTACTTTTGCCTCTTGAAATCTGTGGATGTATATGCCAGTAAGAGTACCCGGTCTCTTAAGCCAGCACTGCCTGGGGACTGACTCTTCTGTGACTCTTCAGGTGCCTCACCATCTTGGTCTACTGATTAAATCCTATAAAGGGAAAGGCTCCGTGCTGAGTGGCACTTTTCCTTGAGAAAGGACCTGACTGTAGTTGAGGGCCCGAAGCTGAAGGAAGCTGGCTCTCCATTTTGTCAAAATTGAGTCCTAGAGCTGTAACCAGAAGTGTCCTTTCTGCCATACCATACTTTGGGAGAGATCGATCCTCTCTACGGTAGCCTTGGTTCTCGTCGTGTACCATGCAGTTCTATAAATCAACATTTGGAATGGCATCCAAAAGTGAGCCAGGAGCCAGTTCAGCCTTTGGAGAGCAGATGTAATCTGCTTTCTTTGGCTAACACCTCTCAGCAAGCACATGCATTTGCACTAGCAGAAGTATCTGATTCTCCAGGGTAGCTCTGTGTATGTAATGTTGTAGCAATTCATCCTGTTGAACCCCAAAAACATGGAATGCTGACTTTTCAACAAGTGGGTTTAAACACAGTAGGTCAGCCTGTAGGTAGGTCCTTCCCACTCTCTCCCTAAAATATTGTTAACTGGCTGAACAAAGTAAGTGTACTGTACATACCTGAAAAAGAGGATGTACCTGCTAACTCTTTCTTTGTTCCTTGACCTCTTGACTTGTTTGATAAAGATGTAGTAGTTATTAAAATTTGCTAGAGTAGTGTGACCTGCTGGCTGATAAAAGGTGAATATTCCTAAAAGAATGATGTTCAAATGGATAGTTATCAAACGTGTGATCTTGTCTGTGTGAAAATGAGGAGTGTTTTCCCTCACAGTTCTTCATCTTCTGTCCTTGAAAAAGAAAGAACACGAGACAATGCCACTCTGAACTTGCTGTCTCTCTGCAGGGGTGTGGGGTGTGGAAGATGGAAATCCTAAGAAAAGGCCAACCCCCAGATGCCAGTTCCTGACCTGTAACGGGCCACGGGTGCAGGCTGTCTGAAGATGCTCTGCATATTGACTGGTGGAAAGGGAGACAGAGGGAGAAGTTAGCTGCTTGCTAGTGAACCAAGTCACACAGTGGCTTCTGCTCTTTCTTGGTTGCGGTTCACTCCTCCATTTGTTTTCCCACTGATGATCTGATGAAGATTTCTGTGGTCTCCTTATACCAGAAGAATACCATCTAGTAATGATGTTGCCATAGCAGTAGCTGAAAGCGTAGCAGGATGAAGAGCTCCATCAGTAATCATTGAGTTTGATGACATTTATTCTGATACAGAGTTTAATGTGGCTTGTCCTATTGTGTGCATACTTGTAACTTTTGCCTGTAATCAGTTCTGCCGTATCTATTGATGTTGTCACTTAGAAATGAGGTTTTCTAATGCTGCCAGTATTTAAAAGACATGAGGGAAAGCAGCAACGATTACAAGGGTTACAGATGCGTTCAGCTTGTCTTACAGCTGGAGCCTGCCATTAGGCTTGAAGATAGAGATGTAGGTGCAGTAGCTCCATTAGACTCTCCATCAACTCTATCTGGTAGCATAAAGAAGAGGTGATACGATTTCTTCTTTTTCTTGCTGGGGGAGTGATTCACAGAGGAATGGACATAAAGAAGAAAAGAGCTTGCTGGTGGGTCCCAGTGGAGATCCCAAAACAGGCCTGAGTGTGGTACACAGCTCTGCTCCAGAAATAAAACCTCAAACCAGCTACAAAAGCTCTTCTGTTACATTCCAGGGGACTTATCCCAGTACCAGGAGACTGGTTAATAGAACCTTCATTAAAATGGTTTTGCTAGAAGATGTTTTTTTTGCTTTAAAAATTACATAACATGGTGGATCTGCTAGCACCACCAAAGTTAAGGGCTTATTAGTGGTTCCAGTTTTCAGGGTTTAAAAATGTTGGTCATTAAAATTAATTCTGGGTGGAACTTGGCTTAGAGAGTCTTAGCCCCTTAGGCGAGTTTTGTTACGTAGTTAAGAGAAGAACAACAGAAAGCAGTCCCCCAACCTAAAAACCCCTCCCGAACCCTAAACTTGTTTTTAAGTTACAGAAACCAAAGCCTAAAACTTATAGGAAATTAATGGCTTAAGATGATTTTTAAAAAACCAACCAGTTTAATTTAAAAGTGTTTCCTTCACTGGTTTTGAGTGAAATTAGTGTATTTTCCATTAGTTCATAATGTAAAGTACTGCTGTGGGGTATTTTGTCTTCTTTTTTAACTGGGAAACAAGTTGAAACAACTGAGATGTTTTACTTAGGAAAAATGTAGCCATCATGTCTTCACGGTTGCTTTTTGCCATGAATGCTTGGACTCAGTGATCTTGCGTGTCCTGTCTAATCTTCATGATTCCATGATTGGGTTCTATGAATTGGGAAGCCTGTGCATGGTTCTGGCTGAGGGCATGGTGCTGGTATAGCCAGGGGCAATGCTGCAGGTCTGGGGGGGCTGGCAGGGGAAGCTGAGCTTTCTGCTAGAGCAGCAGACAGCTGTTTGTGCTGCCTTCTGACTCAGGCTCCCTTAGAGCCCTATTTTGAGGTTACCATTGCTCTCGCTTCTCACTCATTTAGGTGGAGAGCTGGAAGTGCTTTATTCCCCTGTTTAATTGCTTCTCCCTCTTGGCTGCCCTGTGTGTGACTGTCCCTGGGTTCACCGAGTGGCACAAAGCGCCTCAGCATTGGGTTCAGATTCGAAGTTTGGGTTGATTTAGTGCAACTAGTTTAGCAAAGGAGGTAGTTACCAGAAGCAGCTGATCCACTTTGACTAACGAAAGGCCTCATCTCCCATGAGTAATAACACTTCTGTCCCAGGCACGCAGCTGGAGAGGCTGTGCTAGAGGTAAATACTCTGTATCCCCTCTCAGTTTCCCATTTCTCATTTGTCTCAGCACATGCCCTGAATGTGGCTTTTCTTTTATACTGTTTTTCTTGAGAAACTCAAGTATTATCAAATCAAGTTACGAGTTTCATAATATGTTTCTGTGGTGGAATAGCGGCCTGGAATATTTCGTGTTAAACAGTAAAGCTGTTATTTCAGCTAGGAGAAGGATTCCTTGGCTAGTTAAGCTGTCAGAAGCAGGGGACATCTGCAGAGATGTTAGTGACTTCTTTATAAGATTTCCTGAGATCTGGGATAGTTGCAATGGTTTGGAGACTGAAGCCACAGAAAGGACTGGAAGCTGAAGAAGGATGTAAATAATATCTTGTGGTTTGCATTCACCATTGGCTAAAATATAATATGTAGAAATGCATTTCCTGCCTCCAGATTTATTGAATATGCAAAGCCAGAAAAAATAACTGAGGAGGAGGAGAAAGATATTGTCCTTAGTTTTACTTCCTCTGGCCCTCCTAAGAAGAAAATTCTACAATGTAATGTTATTTAAGCTGATTTTGTTTCTTTGGCAAGCGTTGTATTAAAATCATCTGTGGACTGAGCTCTTCTTTACCAAATTACATCCTGGAACAAATTATTTGCAACGGGCTTATAAACCCATGAAGAGTAGGAGTTTAAGAGCATCGCATTACTGGTTATATGCAAAATGAGATATCTCACGTTTTGTCTAGAGCACACGGGTGAGCAGAGGATTAGCAGGAAGTAAGGTCCTTGTTTTTAAACAAACCCTTTTGCTGTGATGAGGTGCTTGATGCTTTTGTTTTGCGTAGGATTGTATGGTTGCAAAGATCCTGATACAGTGTCATGTATTCGACATAGAGATTTCCCGCTGGCCCCTGTCAGTGTGCACACACAGCTTTCTTCACGTGGTTCCGAGTGGTTAGTGACAAACAACTGCAAAGTCATTCCTCCAGTCCCCATTAAAAAAGATCTACAGGGAAAGAATTCTCAGCCTCATAATGAGACTGTTGTAAGCTGATGCTCAATATGTAAAAGGCTGAAACACAGCCCATTTACCCAAACCAAGCATTTATTGTAAATAAGTTAAGTGCCGACAGCTTATATTCTGTCCGATTTAATTATATTTATAATTTATGGAGTAGCTTGAAAGTGAGCCTTAATGGACATGACTAGCCCTCTGCTGAAATGTGTGAGCTCTGTCTTTTCCACCTCATCACCAAATTGCAGTGGCATGGGTTGAACCTGGGATTTGTTTCAAGCCTGATCCCTCTTGAGTGGGAATAGTCATGTCTGTGTGGCACTGTGGAAACGGCACGGTTGTGCCTGTTCAGCATGGCATTGCATATCCTATATCTGCAGCCCTCAGCTGAGCTCTGCAGGGTTTTTGGGGAAAGATTACATGTCATCACCAGTTACAGCTACACTTTGGTTTAAATCAAAGTGGTGTTGAGATCAGAACAAAAACCTGTTTTTTCAAATACTGTTTGGTGTCCTTCCTCTTAGAAAAAACCCAAGCAACATTTTGGAATGCAATTGATCTTTCCCCATTATGAATTTATCTTCTCTCGTTATATGTGATCTTAAAGGTCTTTTCCAACCGAATTGACTCTGTGATTCTAGGTTTTTTTCAGCTAGTTGAGTCTTAAATAGAAACCTCATGTTTATTAGCATACGCACTAGGTTTTCATTCCAGATCACGTCGGGATTTGCAGTTTACGCTGTCTTGAAGAAGTGGCACACTGAAGCTTTGAAGCTTCACCTGGTTTTCTATTTTATTTTTGGGTGGTGGTGGTAAATTTTTCAGAATAGAAATTACAGATTTACATTGCTCAAGGATGTAGGATAGCCATCTTTGGTGCAGAAATTCAGGTATTTTCGGATAACTGAAAGCTGTCAAACTGAATTGTTTTCTGCCTTTACAATTAGATCTGCACGATGTGAGGAGGAGAACAAGTAAACCTCTCCTGTGCCGCATGGACGCTGATTTCTGCCTTTTAAAACAGCTTTCTCCATTCAGGTTCATTTTCCAAATTTGTTTAAGAGAATGAGAGAGTTAATACCAAATTGGTATATGTAAGGTAGCTCCATAGCAGCGCAAAGAGAAGTAAATAGCTGGGCTGCTTTCCCTTTGCTGCCTTTTTTGGGTAAAGGGTTCTTACCTAAAGAAAAAAGCAGAAGCAGATTTGGTTTAGGAAATGTTTGTAGTTTGATTGCTTCCTGTGGTTATTGCCAGTTGTGGAAGCATGCTTTATTGTTAAATGTATGGAATCTTTATCTAGATAATTTCTGGACAACCTGTGCTTTGCTAATTGAGCTTCCCAGTCTCAGTCGCAGGGTAAGAGTCTCATCTTAGAAGTCCAGCTGAAATTGCTGTAATTCAGTGTTTAAAGGTGTGATTGGGAATAAACCTTTGTGGATTCTGGTTTTGCTGTTACCTAGATTTATTTCTTTCTCCCTCAACCCCACCCCATGTTGGAAAGACAAGCTTAGAGAATAACCCACGTTACAGTTTCTGCTGGGGGAAATGTTTTCTGCATAGAATGATGAAGGGTTTTCAGAGTTTATAAATTT
Organism: Coracopsis vasa; assembly: GCA_026283785.1. Lineage (NCBI taxonomy): Eukaryota > Metazoa > Chordata > Aves > Psittaciformes > Psittacidae > Coracopsis > Coracopsis vasa. The sequence goes on along the minus strand of JANHGB010024580.1, from coordinate 38,679 downwards.
TCAAAGAAATAACCTTCTTTTTGAGCTCCCATCCATAGAAATGTGCTTTGTCTGTGAGGGAGATTTCTCTCTGTGTGTGTCTGTGTTCTGTTTAAAAAACCCCACAACAACCACCAACAAAACCTAAAAACCCAAAGCACAACAGCAACAACAAAAATTTTATTTTCCACTTTCTTCATTTGATAAAAATCTCTCCACTGTAGAATGATTTCCTTTGGGTTTGACACCACCATTTGATCTTGGTTTTTAATAATTTTGGTGGGTTTCGCTCCCAGAAGAAAACATGCTTGTGCTGTGAAGTATTCCCACTAGAAATGTGGGAAAACCTCATGTTACTCAGGGCTAAGAACTGGCTTCTTTATTAATTCCCTGCTAGACAACCCCTGTACAGTAAATCTTTCCATAACACCATGCTGTTGAAATTAATCAAGCTGATGTTTGGAAATTGTTCAAATTAGATTAAATTAAATAACACCTAGACAGGGCTTAAAACTTGCGCTGATGGAAACAGATTTTAATCTAAAAAGACACAAATTTTATTGTGCCTCTTCTTATTGGTTGATCTTTATCTTGTGCTTATTAGGACATGCAAGCGTTGCTCCCTATTTAATGGCTGGAGAGGTAGGTGGCTGAAATAGTTTAACATCCTCCTCAGCTTTCTGTATCCTTTTCTTTTTTGCTTTAGGTACCAACTCTGTGGTGGTTATGGGAAGTGGACAATGTGTAGAAGTTCAGTGTTGATTGTATCACCTTTATTACATGCTTTAAAGCATGCACTGCACAAAGTATCATTTGCAAATAAGCAAAAGAAACAGTGCAGGACTTCTTAATATCTACTCGCTCTTGTCCTTCTGGTTGGTCATTGGAAATTTACAGCTTGTACTTAGAAATTTTACAACTGAAAACGCTTTCCAGGGAGCTGCATGTCTGCATTTTAATAATACTTTTGACTGGCTTCAAGGCTTTTTTGGGGGGCTAAAACTGTAATGTTTTAGGCAGCAGAGCGTCCAGAGTTTTCACTTCTTGAATGAAATGGCTGATTCTCTTTCCTTCATTTATTACGAATGGATTGCTCCTTGGTGAAATTAAACTATAGCTTGAAATGGACAAGGAGGAAGAAATGTGCATTTGGAGACAGGTCTCTGATACGTATTTAATTTCTTCTCAATTTCTTTGCCCCTTAGAAGAGTCTCAGCAAAAAATGCAACTGTGTTTAGAAAGTCTTCTCTGTTTTTCCATGAAAGCAGCAGCAGAGCTTAAATTCCATCTCTGATTTGTAATGTGTGTTATACAAAGTACCAGTCTTTACTAACCGTTCTGTTCTTCTGGGGAGTAGTGGGGACAGTTTTTCTCTCTTCTCTTCCATGGATTAGAAGGAATTCTCAATGTGTATGAATGTCCTTATAAAAGCCTTAATGTAGATCTTGGTTTATGCTCACCTAACATTTTATGCAGATGCTATCTCTATGGGGTCAAAGCTCTGTGAGAAGCATGAAAGAGCTGCTTGTAAGTCAGTTAAGTGAATTAACATCAAGGAGAAAAAGTCTTTTGTATAATTCGTGATCACTGTCAATGTCTTGTATGCATTCCAGTATTGTGTTCATCCTTTAGGGAAACAAATTGTTTCCTTTTTAGCCCTCAGATTACCCCTCGTTTTCTCCATGTGTGAAAATCAGTGCTGTATGTCATCTACTGTGAGCATCATTCACTGCAGCATCTCTCGAAAGTTGAGAGGGCAAATGCACAGAAGCTCAGTGCAGAAGGGACCCAAGCCTTTTTTGTGCATGGGAGAGGGAGGATGACAGTAGCTCTGCCTGATGGGGCATTAGGGAAAGAGCTGAGAGGATTCAGGATTTATGAGTATGCCTTGCATTGCTGTAGCACTGCATGCAGGACTTCATACTGGATGCTTGGTCTCCTGCTCTCTGAATATTGCTCTGAGTTCTTTAACTGGAATGACAATGAACAGTGGCTAACTCGCATTGCTCTTCTGTAAGGGCCCTGTAGTGAGCTGGAGGTATAATATATGCATCTAGGAGTAAGACATGGTGTATTTCAGTGTGTAAGGAGTATGGTGGCTTTTGGTTGCAGATGTTTTTTACTTCAGATTCCAACGTACTGGAAGTATGTTAATTTATTTTCAGCTAATATCAGGAAACAGGGAAGTTTGAGGCAATAAATCCACTGGAGACATTACAGCTTAACTCTCCAGTGCGAAATAGAGGGCAAAACAGATGGAACTTCCTTGGAATGAGATGTACTTGGAAATAAGTTAGGTTACTGTTGCTTTTTGTTAAAATAGCATTGATACTAAAATTCCAGGTGCTATAGAGAGGCATTAGATTGGGTTAGCAATGGCAGATGTGGTAACCTGCCCTTTGCTCTCTGTTTTTAAGGTACTAATAGCAGCTTATCATCAGTTACTCTGGGTCACTGAGTCCAGACATGTTTTTGCAAAAGCTGTTTCTGTAGCAGGGTCCCTGCAAGCATGAGCAGCAGAAAGGGGCAGGAAAATCATCATGGGCAAGAGTCCTGTGATTCCTTCATGCCATCCATGAAGTGATGTCACGTACGGCATCAGTTCTAGCATTTGAGATCATGTTTGTACCGGGACAGTAAATAACAAATGTGGAGAATAGGTGCAACTTCTGCGCTCAAAAGGTGGAAAGACTGTTGTGTGACAAGGAAAGCATCCAGCAGGAGGATAAAAATTGCTGTGGAATCCCTCTCATCAGTTTGTATTCACCTACTTTTTCTGTCTTGACAAGTTGTAGCTTACAGAACCCATATCACAGCCTCAGCAGTTGGCCAGGTATGTGACTCTTTTGTTAGGACATTAATAGCCCCATCAGAAGTGCTATGATGGGCTTAAGTTCAGCAGAAGGGGACATGTGTTGTTTATGGAGGTTAAATTTCATTTAAACTAGTTAAATGATTTACGAACAAAGAGGCTTTATTTTTTAACCTTTGCTAGGAATAGACATTTTGTCACTGATTCCTGAGGAGCAGGCTCAGCCTTGCACTGTCTTTTCAGGAAAGCACCAAGAGAGTTTTTTTCACTAAGATTTTTAGGTTTTTTTAACACCGTGTGTTAAAATTTGGCTGCTTGAACTTGCAAAATGCGTGTTTAACCCAGAATCAAGCAGTGATGAGGGAGAAGCATCAATGTGATGCCATAACCTACTTAACACATTACTTCAGGATGTGTTTTAAAGCAAAGAACTGAAACACATCAGCTGGATATCGTTGCTTGTAGCTTCTGCTGCTGGCCTGCAGGTAGAATGTCAGACTGGGAGCTGCTCCATGCCCTAAAGGTCACTAAGTGAGAATCGTGTATCTAAAATATATTTTAAGGTAAATCTGGTCTCTGCAAATTCAAGACAAAGAGGATTTAAGTCCCGCAGCATTTGTTATTGGTGTGACTGTATGTATTTCAGGGTGACTCCTCTGAAGGGATATATAACTATTGTAGATACTGGAGGTACTGATAGTAGATGATCTTGAAGATATTTAAGTGTATGGAAGGAGAACTGGAATGTGGCTTTCTTCTCTTTTTCCCTTAAAGAAGTGTGTGGTCAAGGAACGCAGTGATTAGTGTCTGGCTTTCATAAATATGCTCAGTTACTTTTCATAGTTGTTATCTACTGGAAATGGTTATATTTCATGCTGAAAAACAGAGGTTAGAGGTGAACTATCTGGCAGTATTATGAGCCTTAGCGAATTTGGAGAGCTGCTTTAGGCTGGGATTTGTCTTTGCCCCAATATTTCCCAGTTTATCTGGGGGCTACCAAATTGTGTATAATAAATAAATAAATTTCTGTGACTGGAGGTAATGGTTTTTCCTTTGCCATCCCCTGATTATAGCCTGGCCTGTAGCAAGTGATGGAAATGGCCATGCAGTTCTGTAGGCTTTCTGTCTGCTCCATCTTCCCTCTGTGCATGCACTTCACGTACTGTAGGGCAGTTCCTGTAAATTGGCTTGTTTCTGTACTGTCTGTAGTATTGTATCCCTTTAAGTTCATGCCCCACGACTTACTGCCATAGATGACTTGATCCTGTAACCACAAAAGTAAATTTACAATGAAACAGAACAAAATTGAATCCAGACCACCCCCTGAGTTTTCCACTTCTGTGGTTCCTCCTCATCCTAGATCCTCTTTCGAAGAGAGCTGTTCTCACTCTCTTTATGCATGCAGTGGGAGAACAGCCCCTTGCCTCTCTGGGTCTGCGTGCCCAATAGCTGCCAGCACAAGATAATAATTTTCAGTGAAATCAGTGCAAGGATATTTTCCTTGCACAGTGAGAAGACCGGCCATGGTCTGAAAGTGTGCAAATAAGCCTATCTCAGCCAAGAACTGCATATGGGAGTAGCCTCTTTTGACTCCTCCATACATTGACTATGGAAAGAGAAGCAGAAGTGGCATTTGTGTGTCAGGTTTTCATTATGGCTGAATGTGGAGCTCTGACCTGAAGGAACAGGGACGTTCAAGGAACTGTAGAAAACTTCTGCAATGTTGAAAAGGTCTTATTAGGAAATCTTGTTCGTCCTCATGCTGACTGTGATTATGTTCCTGAATTGTATTCTCTGGAGCTTTTAGTGTGGTTTTTAAATGAGTCAAGTGATGAGACTTCAGTATTTCCCTTGGAAAGAAAACAAAAGCTATCCCACAGGGAAAATAGGCAGATTTCCACTTAAGATGAGCCTTCTAGGAGGTGTTTTAATTTACAGCTTTAACCAGAGATGTATGACACACTTGTTGTTGTTCTCTTACTGATGCTCTGCTTGCTTTTTTTTTCCCCCCCATCTAGGTTTGATGATTCCAGTCTTTTGTGTGGTGGAACAGTCGGATGCCTCTCTTGAATACGATAATCGAGAAGAACATGCTGAGTTCGTTCTGGTTCGCAAAGATGTGCTCTTTAGCCAGCTGGTGGAGACAGCGCTCCTGGCTCTGGGGTATTCCCACAGTTCTGCAGCTCAGGCACAAGGTATTCAATAAAGTTCTTTTCCCCCTTCTCTGCACTAGCAGAAGACAGCATCTGAGGCTATTCAATGTAAGAAGTAGGCAAGAAAATTGGTGGCAAATCTTGGAAGTGGTTATATCAGTTGTGTTGATTGCTTAATCTTAAACTAGGTATACAACAAGCCCTACCTTGTTATCTTGCCTAGAAAGCATTAGCTGGATCTTGCTGAAGTGTGAAATGTGATGATATTCATGACGCACTTGCACAAGGCAGGTTGCTGCTTTGAGGAAGTCAGCACAGAAGAGCTAGATAGAATCTCTAGGTGTACAGCTAAATGGTATCTAGTATTTCTCTTTGTATCAGGGCCATTTTGAGCAACATATTGTAGTCTTTCATTTTTAAAATTATATGTTGTATTTTTGGTTATGTATATATACACATGCTCTCTTTATGGCCAGTAGTTGTAGGCCTAAAAGTACAGGCAGATTTCTCTGTTTTCACTTACCTACTATATTGCTGCAAAGCCTTTTGTGAAGCTCTGTATTCTCTTCCACTTAGAGATGAATCTCCAGTAGCAGTGAAATCTTAAAATAAACAAAACTTTCCTCTCTCAACCCAAAATACCAGCTTAAAAAAACCAAACCTAAAATTCTAATCTTGAAGGAGATAGGCAGGAGGTGGTGGGTTAGGAAAACTCTTTCCAGAATGAACTTTACATTTCAAGAGGCTTTTATACTAAACAGGTTATTTCAGTGATTTATTCTTTTGGATGAGAAGCCTGTAAGTTTCATTTTCATCTCTGTCACCAGTAAAACCCGTGTGCATTTAGGTTAGTGTAATAGAAGCTTTGCCTGGGGGTTTGGATTTTATCTATTGGTTTTAGTTATTTTGTATAGCTAGGCATTTGAATGTGCAAACAGGGAGCATCGGTGGTGTTGAATCCAAGAGTTCCAGGCATCGGTTAATAGCCCAGGCTCCTTGTGCAAACTTCTTTCCAAGCAGGGTGATAATGATTCATTTCCTCTGTCAGCCTCTGCTCTGAGAGAAAGGCTCAGGTTCTTTACATAGGCAGAGCTCACGCACATGTGTTTATTTGCACAACAGGGTAGTAAAAGCTCTGCAAGAAGGTAGTTGTTTTGGTTTTTAATATGAAATATTTCATGTCATTTTAGGGACACTTTTCTTCTGAATGTAAAAGGTCAGCATATCCCACTGTTTCCATCCTGGTGAGCCAGCCTCCTGTTTGACAGTGCTATCCATCTCAGTTAACGCAGTTGCTCAATGTGTTGCGAACTAACATGTGGAACATGCTGCATTAGGTGGCTAAGATTTGATTCTTGGCACTTGCAAAGGGGAATGGGCTTTGCAAGGAACCTGCTCCAAGGAGGCATGCCATTCAGTGCAGTGATCCACACTGGCTGAACATCTCACTTGGGGAAACCTTGCTTTTGCAGCATCTCTCTGTTGTGAGAATAGCAAGGAGGAGAAACAGATTGACTCACAAAGGAAATTAGTGACCGTGCAGGGAGGAAACGGCCACTGTGTTTTTGAACTACAGGCTTTGACAATGAGCAGGTTCAGATACTCATCTGTCACTTGATGTGTCACTTGAATAACTCACCTAGAAAATAAAAGTTGAATTGTTGTAATTAGTTTTAAAAGAAAAGACTTCGGCATTTTTGTTTTTAAGGCAGCAATTACCTTTCACTAGGAAGCATCAGATGGTATAATATTTAGAAACAACAGAAAATCCCTTAAAGATCTGTCAGCTAACAGGTCTCTTACGTGGTCAGTTTAGTTTACCTTCACACTGAAGGATAAGCTCTTCAAAGTCTTTTATATATCCTGGAGAAATAATGCAGGTCACGCTGATTTTAATATGTGAAGCTGAAGTAGTATGTTGCGCTAGCTGTCTGCAATCTGAGAGATGAGGTACAGGCAGAGAGAGTGAGCTGACAGATCTCTCAGATTGTTTAGATAAATGAGAAAACTTACATAATATTGGGCTATAATATGTCAGCTGAGGTTGACAGAAGCTTGCTGCTAAATTGTTGCTATAAGGATTTATTTAGGAGCACAATTTTCTGATCTTAGAAGAACAAAAATAAGGCTATTTGCTTTATTCATTCTGGCTATAGGAACAGCCTGCTTCTGTTCTAGTGCTTGGGATTAATTTCATTTAGCAATGTACATTGATAAACAGTCACTTAGTTCTTCTTCATGCTTTATGATCAGCTGAATTACAGGATCTGCATGAGAAGCTGAAGATCCTCAGGTGCGTTTTTCAAAATGATAAACCTTTGAACAACATGCTGTGCAAAACACTGACATGAGTAGGTGTCCCCATGTGCTTCAGGGACAAAGTAAATGTGAGCTTGTCAAAGCTTTTGTATTGTAAAGGCTGTCTAAGCTGTAATGTAGCATGTAATAATTGTCACCTTTCGAGTTGAGAAAGTGTTTCACTTCGCCCCCCTCTTGTTTTGGAGTACTGAGAGGAGTAGCAGTGTTCATCTTGTGGGAAACATCTTGCCTTTGCCTATTCCTTTTAGAACAGGGTCTCCAGTGGCAGATAAAAGAGCTAGTTGTGGAGGGAAAGAGGAGTTCTGGCAGCAGAGAGAATTGCTGTGTGATTTCACACCGCCTTCGCTGCGGTTCGCCATGGCACTTCTACAGCCCTGCTGAGGCTCAAGCAGGCGATGTGCGCCTCACTGCGGGGCCCTGCCTCGCACTGCCAGCAGTACAGCAATACAGCAGAGCCCGGGTGCCAGAAAGGAGATGTGGCACAGAGGGGTGGGTACTGCGTTGCCTCCCTGAGGGGTGTGTGTGCCCCAAGGGGCAGTGCCGTGGGGTTGCCTGCCTGGGCAGCAGCAGAGCTCTCCAAGGAGGTGATGCTGTTGTGTGAGTATATGAGCTGCAGCCTGCACACACAGCTGCCACCTGGCCTGAAGCCTCACAGAGCAACCGATGGTCACTTGGCTTATCATGGCTAATTTTTAGTCCTATTCATTAAGTAAATTGAGAGGAATCTTAGCATAAACAATCTTGAGTCAAACATGTATCAGGATGCATACGTGAAAGTGGCCCCATGCCTCACTGGAAGAAGCTCTTTATTCCCACACAGTTTGGGCAGGACACATTTATTCCACAAACAGCTGGTTGTGAACATTTTTTGTTGATGGTGGCAAGAGCAGAGACTTTTCCAGCGAGTGCTGCCCCCGTGAAACTTCCCTTTTCTGACAGGAGCTGTGAAAAGTCTTCTGGAACAGCATGGGAACGCGTTAACAGCTTGGCACTGGGGTGTGAAAGTTGGTGGTGTGAATGGCAACAAAGGTTTAATAAACATTTATGTATTTTTCTTTCATCACTTGAGTCTACACCTGACACTAGGGAACCTGCTGCATGTGCCTTCCGGAGAGGAAGAGTCATGCTTTAAAGGGGCACCTGTTCTGTGTGTAGTTTAATAAAATTTACGTGACCTGATGCAATTTCATGTTATTTTATTTTTTTTGTGGGTGGGGTATTGTAACTGGGCTATGCAAGTGCAGGGGACTAGTAGGGGCTACATACAGTATGTAGTGCTGAGTGCTGGGACCAAAGTAGTATGAAAGTAGCTGCAATCTGGAGTACCCTGTGTGCAGTCCTGCAAGTTTGGGACCTGCTGCGAAAGCTGATTCCCTCCTCATTGCAGGATGAAGGAAGAGTGGTGCTAGTTTGGTTTTAGCAAGCTCTACTTTCTTAAAATCTATATGAAAAAGAAAATAGTGTGAATTCTTGTGGATATATGTATTATGTTTTTTTTACCTTTTGATCAGTTCCTTGTTAGCTGTTGTGAGCATATACACAGAACTGGTGTATATTGTCTGCAAAAGCTTGCAAAGGTGAATGGGCCTTCTCCTCCCAGGTGCTTCTGCTAGGTGTGTTGGCAGGGCACTGGAATCAAGGAGCACCTGCCTTGACTGCTGTGTCTGGGCAGTCCAAGTGGTTGCTTGGATCAGTTGCTGTGTGTGGCCACCACAAGAAAAGGGGTGTACACAAGAGTGAAATGGTGCTGAGATGCCAAGTGGAGCAGAAGGAGGGGTGAGAAAATAATGGAGAGAAGTTAACACAGAGCAAAAGAAACAGTAGATCTTTCCCATTCCTGTCACTGGAGAGATTGCCAAGCCCTAATTCTTGAGCAATGTGTTGCCAGGAGCAGAGCCACTGCAAGACGCAGTGCCTTGCATTAATGCCTTGGAGGCCTTTCATCACGCTGTCGGGTTTCTTCCAGTGCTGTGTACTGGCAGAAGAGTGGGAAGCCTTGTGTCTGCAGAGATCTGGGGGTGGCCGGTCAGAGGAGAGGGCTGGAAGGAGAGGCTGGAGTCGTCAGTGGGGAAGGTGTAAAACAAGAATAAGAAGCAGAAAAGGTTTAAGTATGTTGTCTTGCTATGTGGAGTTGCAGTAGCTGGGCACGCAGGAGAGTGATGCTCTGTGGTGGCTGGGATTTAATGAGCTGAGGTCAGACAGCATCGGCCATCAGCCTTACATGACTGCAGTGAGGAAGAGGATAACTTTGTTGCTGCCAGTCAGTGCCTGGCCAGAGGAGCTGATGGGGTACCCCTGCTCTAATGGCATGACTTTAGAGCTGTATCTCCGGACCAGCTGCCCTTCTCTAGCAGCCCCGCCTATGGGGCTCTAATGTTGCTTGCAGCCATGGGAAGTTGTAAGACAGGCTTGACTTGTCTTTGGTGTTTCTGCAGAGCGCTGAGCTCTGAAGCACTAAGTGGAGCTGTCCTTGCAGGGAGCCACAGCAAGAGTGAAAGGTGGCTCCCCTGACTGTATAGCAAGGAAACCAAGACACAAACACGTAAGGGCTCTCCTCTGGGTCCCTAGTGCAGGTGGCTGGGGGAGGAAGGAATCCAGACTGCAAGTGTGTTCATTTCCCTCAAGGGTGTCTAAATAGGTGAGCTCAGCCCTGGTCTCTGCTTTTAATTGGAGGCCTCTTGCACTTGCAGCCTGCATTTAAGTAGTATTTCAAAGCAAAAGCATTTTTGTTTGATATGGTGACATTTAGCAAATCAGCCTAAACCTAGGACTGCTGTGTGTGTGAGAATCTGGCAGTCTGAATGCTGGGCTCCTTCACTCTGGCTAGCCTCTGTGAGACCAGTGTGAGCATCTTGCCATTTGCAGGATTATAACCATGTGTATAAATACTTGAAGGGTGTAAATACCAATGAGGATTTGCCTAAGCTGATCCAGGAGGGTAGGGCTCTGGGGCAATTGGAAGGACCTGAGCAGATGATTAGTATGGAAAGATCCTGTGAAATATTCTCATCTGTGCTGTCTCCAGGACCACAATAGCTTCTGACCGAATGTCAGGTAAAGGCAGAACATACCAGCTGGGAGCTCTATTGAGCATGCACAAGCTGGTTTTATATTTCTGTATCTAGAAAAGTATAGTAAAAGTGTGGTGAAACTCTGCTAAACCGTGCTTGATGTATGCAGCTAGGGTTGCTGCAGCTAGGAAGACCAGATATGCTATTTTTAACACTCACGCAAGGTAGCAGTATGCAGAAAATGAGAGGAAAGCTGGCATCAGGCTTCTCCTGTGAATAATGTGCAATAAATTACAAGGGTGCTATAATCTGGGATCTTCTGGCTCCTCAGCCAAGTGTTCAGTGTCATCTGCATGTCATAAACGTGACTCCCTGTTCATGTGATCAAAGACCTTCTAGTCAGCATTATACTGGCTTTAATGAATAGGACAGACACTGGTGATGCAATGACTTAAATAACAAGACAATGCAGGGATCAGCAAACTGAATGTTGGGTCATTTCCTGGCTCTGTTACTGTTTGCTGCTACTTTTTTGTTTGTAGAGATAGCACAGTGGTCTCACCTAATAGAGTTGTCAGGCTGTGTAGAGTTGCTCAGTTTCTCTCAGCTCAAACTCTTTTGCTACAGAGTATGATCACCATGCTAAACCAATGGGTCTTAAAACAAGCGAAAGCAAGCAACCCAGCCCTCTTTGGTTCAGTTTTCAGCAGTTTGGTCTTATTCCATCTATGATTAGCAGCTCCTTTACCTTTAGTAATCCCCTTTGCCCCCTTTGCTTCTACTGGGGACGCTTTTGATGGGTAAGCTTTTTTTTTTCTTGCCTCCAGTTTTGGGTCTCCAGTAAAAGACCCATGTAGCAGTAATACGTGTGAAGGGTATGACTTAAATGGACATCTTGCAATTTCATGACAACTTGTCTGGGATTGCTAAGACTGGATTTCTTGCAGCGATATTCAGCCATCCAGATCAAAGTTTTCCTTGTAAAAGCTCCTCCTTCTTCAACTGTACGTTGCTTGAGTTGTAGTCTTTGTCTTTCTCCCTGATGTTTAAAGAAAGTGGTCTGAGTGCTTCTCAAATATGTATTTCCCTCCCTATATGCAGACATTTACCATCAAATCACTGTGTTGTCTACCCTACAAAACTTCATGACAACTGTAAGTGAAACTCAATTACAGGAACCATGAGAGAAACTCAGAATTTAATGAGAATATTAAAAACCTCCTCCTTCTTTGTTTTTGGTTCTGTTTTTGGTTTTTTTTCTTCTTCTTTTTGATAGGCATTTCAGTGCATAATGCACACAGGGTTTGAAAGACACTGTTAAAGGATCAGCATCTCATCCCATTTCAGTTGAAGCCCCAGTGTTCTCTTTAAACGTTGCTTGGAACTCTAAAGAAATCTTAAGTAAAAAATAAAAGGAGAGGTAGACATTGAGGCTGCTTGTATTTTTAGGGTTTACTAAGAGTAGTGGGTTTTTTTCTTTCTTTTCTTTAGTGGAAAACATGACATACAAAGAAATGTTAGGATGTAATATATAAAAAATGGAATGTACTTTATGTTTTACTGTGTTTTATATATAAACACATATAGTATAGCTTAGTCTAGAATATAAACGTACACATATTTTATACATATACACACATACAAATATAAATTTATATGACAGCAGAGTATATATGTGGAAACAAAAGATCAAAATCCAATTAGTAAACCAACCTTTCAGGTTACTTGTCAGCCTCATTCTCCATTTATAGTGTTATTTTAAGTAACCTCATTATCCCAACAGCATGAACTCTAGTGAATTCTTGATTCTTTGATAAGGTCACTGTGAAAGTTCTTAACATCTAACCAGTGGTCAGGAAGTGTCTCTCTTTCCTCTCCTTTCCTGCCATCCCGCCAAGCTCCTGTGTGTAAAAGCTGCCATGTGATGTTGGCTTTCTGATCCCAATATATTATTTACAGGATTCTTGTGATGGAACAAAACCTTCTACAAATAATAATCTATTTTTCTAGATGGCAAACATCTGGGTTATATAAGTAAATGGGTAATTTTTTAGTGTTTGAAGAGCTTAAAGGAGGGTAACTAAAGGTAGGCCTGAACAGCTCAGCACTTCTGACAGCCGCTTTCTATCTCATTTGTGGTTTGTGATTGAGCACAGCACCACTGGCAAGCAGGAGAGGAGGCAGGGGTGAAAGGAGGGAGCAGCGTGGGCTTTGGCTGTCCCAGTGAAACACCCTTTCTTCTTTCCCTCTCTGTCTGTGAGACTCCACATACCTGCAGTGGAAGCTTGAGGCCAAGTGCTTTGAAACGCATCATGCTTTGGCAGTGGCTTCTTGTTGCAGTGGCGTGTGTGGCATTTGTTCCATGGTCATAATGGATAAAACTCAGGCTGTGCTGTGGGCAGAAATCATTAAACTTTTTCTTCTTATCTCTCCCCTTTATTTCTGAGAAAAATTGCTAAGGCTGTAACAGCTTCTGTTTGATGAGGACTGTATTCTTTAGTTCTTTCCATTCACTTTGCGTTGCAGGCTGTGTGCAAAAAGATAGTGCTGCAGGACAGAAGTTTCTTCAAGACTTGTGTTCTTCAAGGAAAGATTTTCACATATTCTGCCAGCTTTATAAACCAATGAAGAAATGCTGGGGAAATTGAGCCACAGGCTGTTTTGTGTCACAGCAACCCTTATAGGAGTTTGGGGTAAAATAAAAATCAGGTTCACTCCAAAAGGCCTGTGTGCACTCAATTAAAAACTTAGACGAGCATATAATAAATTCTGATTTTTCTTGGCCCCCTTCCCAACCTCTCAGCTAAGCCCACAAGCCCATGAACCACTGGTATTTCTGAGGAAAATTGGGAAATGGTCTTTATTAATTTTAATTTAAAATAAAAGCTGATAATGAAACAGTGCTGTATTTAAAAATGGGAATAAAACAGGTTAGACTAGGTCTTCCCCTGTCCAGAGAAGGAAAATGAGATGCAGTTAGCAGCTTGTTAGCTAACAAGCTAAGTATTTGAACATTCAGTAGTATGAGGAGAGCAAAGCCTGGTGCTGGTTAACATGCTAAGGTAGCTTTTTTGGCCCCCCCCCTTTTTTTCTTTTCTTTTTTTAGACATTTTTGTCTGCTGAGATTTCACCCCCCCTTCTCCCCTAGTCCTGATCTAGATAAGGGAAGCAGCATTTTAGCCCTATGGCATGAGGGAATGCTTCTCACTCCAGCTGCATATTGCCTTGCTCCATCTGCCTTCCCAACAGGGGCACAGAGCTGAGCCTACCTTCAGCTGCTTCTTTCTTTAAACTAGCAGAGGCAGGGTGCATCCACCAGATTGGTTTCTGCTTATTGGGAAGCACATCTCAAGTTTTAGGAACTCTGGTTCACCTTGGGCATAGGTTCCCCTGTGCAGCATTTATGATGGGTATGCTGCTGGGGAGAAAGCAGAGCTCTTTCTGCTGGCTGATCTGTCTGAACTCTTATTGTCATCTCTGCCCCAGTCTGGATCTCACTGCACATGTGAAGGGGAATTGGTTTGAATGTGTGGAGAGCAATGGTGCTGGCTACGGGGTCCCTTGCAAACTTATGGCGTAAGACAGTACTCTGCAATCCTCTTCAACAACATTGCCAAGCTAATCATAAAAACCAGTTTGGTTTGAAACTGAAAACCGAACGAAGTAAGGGGAGAAAATGTAAAGGGCTAAACAGAAAACATTCCCTGGTTTAAAATAAAAGAGAGTGCAAACACACTGACCCCTGGTCTGTGTCTCTATAGGAAAGATCTTTCTGGCAAAGGGTCATTTCGGAGGGTTTCTCACCACTGGGTGTGAGCATTGTAGAAGGGACCTGGCTTTAATCCTCCTGGCCCTTACTGGAATATAAAGTAACATCAAATACAGTTGCTGTCAATCAACAACTGTATTTCATGTTTGCATCTTTTTGTACCGGTTGAATTTTACAAGGGCAGTCTGCCTTCCTGCCTTGTTTGTCACTGGGGGTCTGCAGCAGATTAAATGGCTATATTGACATAATGGAAAAAGATGAGCAAAAATCGATGCTGTTGACCTCCTTTTGCCTACTGTCCAGCTTACTGGGAACCCACTCACAGAGTACTGATGATGGTTCAAATTCAAGATGTGACTGGGAGAAGCAGGTGTGTAGGTCTTCCTCCTGTCCACTGAACTACTTCATTATTCAGGTTGTGTGTCTCTACCTCTCTGTACTGGTGGAGGGCTTATGGAGAATTGCTTGTACTCTTCCTTTTGGCCAGTGAATACCTTTGGTTTATGCAGACGACTTAAAAAAATATATGTTTATGCAGGTGTGACTGAAAAAAAGGTATTGCATTGAGTTAGATGAGGTTGGGGTATTTATGGGTGATTTTACTTTCAGCTTTATTCCAACAGAAAAATAATGCTTCTGGGATGAAGTAGCTATCTATTAAACAGTAGAGCTATAGTAATCCTGGGATCTGGGGTCCGTATTCCGTTTCATTTCCTGGTTTTGTATGTGCAGAATCTTTGAGTTCACCTAGCTGTTTCCTCAGTTCCCAATAAAGAGTTAAATTCAAACAAGCAGGCTAGGAGGAGAATGCGTGTGCCAGTCAGAATTCTTAGCTAAATTGCTTTCATACTTTGTTTTTGTAATATATTTGCTGCTTAGCCACATTTTGGCCTTCTTCCTTTTTCTAACAAAAATCATTATGTGGGATAGCTAGTAGATAGTTCCTACTTTCACAGTGACAACTCCATGCTAAAAATGTCCCTTGGCATAGGGATCGTTAACTGATGGCAATTTGTCTGCCTTTCTGAGTAGGCTTTTTTTTTCGGCACCAGCTATAGAATCTGTGAAATAGTCTGTGGGGGGAAAAGTGTTTATCTTGTGTTGAAACTGAGGATGGACCAAATGCTCGAGGAAAAGAATGTATCAAATAATGAGCTATAGATAATACTAAATCTTTTCAAGATCCTGGAAGGAGATGTTTAGGCAGAATTGTGCGGCAGTCAGCACGAGAAAATTGGCATTTTGTGAAATGCTGCCGTAGAATGTGTTTCACACGTCACTGTTTATGTATCCATTTATATAGATAGCATCAATTACACATTTTTTAAATGTTGATGATGGGTCTAAAAACTACATGCATTACGAACATAAAAGTTTCTTTTTCTGTGGCTTGAGCATGGAGAACAAGTCTGGTTTTTTCCCCCTCAATTTAAAAACTGTATTTGTTTGCTTAAAAGAATGAAGAATGGTATTTCATTGGTAATATTCACAAAGGTTTATTAATATTTTATTGTGCAGCTTTTAAATAGAGGGATACACATAGTATTTTTTTTCTCTGCTATCTCTGCAAAAAGAGCATAGCAACACCATGCATTTGCATTTTTCTGATCACTAAAAATCCCCCCTACCATAAATGTGTATGTGAAATTGAGAACCTAATTAAAAGATTAACAGCATGTACAGTACTTTACCCAAAAGGCATGTGTTAATTTGTTAAAACACTAAAGATTTTTGTGCTGTCTTTTTTTTTTTGATGCTATCAAAATATTTTCAGTGGAACTGGTTGAACCTGGTCTCTTTATTATAAATTCTTCTGCAGAGTAAGATGACTTAATTTCGTATCTAATTGCATAAGGAATTATAAATTATCTTTTCTAAGAGACCTATGACACTAAAACGCAGAATGAACAAATAAAACTGATTTGTTCTAGTACAAATTAAGATACATGGCAGTATTTTTATTACAGACGCCATTTGTTTGGGTTGAGTGTCTGAATATTTTACAATAAGATACAAAGTGCTCTTTGTTGAGCAGTCATACTAGCAATGCATCTTAAGGTGTTTTACAGCTAGTTGCCATGAAACAAGAAACCCAAATCGACAAAAACCAGCCCCACCCATAAAATAACCCCCTATGCAGAATGGGATAAATCTGTTGCAAAGGAAATACGTTTTATATGCATTCATAGAAGTAGCGGGATCTGCCTCGTGAGATAGAACATAGAACTTTGCTGTTCACAGAGGAAAGACCTGTTGATTTCAAAAGTGTTCTTTTGAAAAGGTGTCTTGCTGTATGTAAAATGGTAGTTTCCAGCTAGGTAGGAGATGCCCCAGTCTAGACTAGAGCACACCGATGAAGGAGTGCAAATCTGGATTTTAGTGGGGAAGCATGATCGGTGTATATGACGCTGTACTGAAGATGGCCATTTCCCTGATGTAAAGGAAATGTAGATCCTGCCGTAGCCCCGTTAGTGCCACATAACCCAAGGGGATGCCATAGTGCTGCAGTTCCCTTCTGGTGACTTCTGGAGGAATCTTGAAGAAATCCACCTTCCTGCCCCTAAAGCATAACCAGTAGGTATTCTTTGTAGACAACTGAGTATTTACCGGTATAAACTGATGTATTACTTTCAGAATTGAACTTTACGCCTATGGCAGAATTTAATAGAAACTAGCAATTATTAAAGATTTGTTTTTTGTAACTGCTTTGCATGGATTTTTTTCTGTCATTGAAAATTTAAAATGGTTTATAGTGAATTTACCATTTTGTACTAAACTGTGTCAGTGTTGGTGTCAAGACTGTTCAAATGTTACCCAATGTGTATTTAACCAGATTAGATGAAACCCTATTATAATATTTAGTGCAAGTAGATTGTCCATAAAGGAATGAATTAATATTCTACTGACCTTTTGAGGATTTAATTAATAAATTTATCACAAGGATTAGTTTGGTATTGTATAATAGAGATGTTATTTTATTTATATATCCAGAGGTACTTTTATTACAACGTTTACTGTACAAAGCTGCTTCTGTTAAGCTGATTGTTTTTCCCAGATACTAAAAGATGGATGCCAAATTGTCTAAATCCCAACGTATGTATGCATTTATGATTCTTTTTTCTAGAAGAGAGCCCGAAAGGGCAGTATGGCACTTCATAAAGGCAAGTAGGACAGAAATGTAATACTTAGCTAGACAGCTTCCATGGTCTAGTTTGAGTGACATGAGATGAAAACTGCAGCATTTTTGGTGACATATGGATTGCACTAGTAAAAACATTTAGGCCTAATAATCCAAAGTGATTTCAATAATAAAGTTAAGGAGTATTTTTATTTACCATAAAACCATGAGATTTTTTCCCCCTTGCCTTTCTGTGGCTATCTAGTGAAATTTCATTTTGCAAGGACTTTTTTGCTTTAGAGTTTTGAGTGTGTCTGTACAGGAAAGTGGGGAGATAGCAAAATCGAAGGGAGACAGCCAAGGGAGCAAGTGGTGTTTGTAATATCAGTGTTATGTCTGATTTTTTGGTAATGTAAGTAGTACCCGTCCCACTCTTCTCTTTCCCCTTCTTGTTGAAGTGAGGTTGAGATGGAGTTGTAAGTACAGCTTTAGTATGGATGAGGCACTGTGGTGCCCTATGGTCACCACATGGATTCTGTGGAAAGAGGAGCTGTTACAGAACGAAATTGCTGTCAAGCGTCTTCAAGGCTTCTCCTGCATCCTTCTCTTTATGTGTGTTTCTTGACATAAACTCTGGTTTTGCATGTAAATTCGAGGGAGACGGAGAAGTCTTAGCTGCAGATGGAAAAAAACCCCTAGTGTCTTGATATTTTAAAAAATCCAGAATTAGAAGGAGATAAATTTATGTAGCCTTTGCACCATAATAATGTGGAAAGACCTGACACAGAGCCATAAGGCTTTTTTCACAGATTCAGTTGTCTGGAAATTGTGCAATGCTGTTTAAACGGAATGACTTTTAACAGATCGCAATACATTAAAAAAGAAATAAGAATCCCTGTTTTCACCAAGGATTACATGATGGCAGTGCTAACTCCAGTTAACAGACAGTGTGCACTTTGTTTCCTTTGAGTGCTTAGCATTTTGTCTAGATTTTATCTGGCCATATATCCAGGCAGTGGGTATGGATGCAAGCTGCTGTTAATTGAACTGCATTTAGGACTATTAAAACCATCCTGTGTGCTGTATGGCAAGATGTGTATCTAAATTTGCATATGAAGCAATGTAGCTGTAGCATGTGTATCTTGTAGTAACTGTGTATCCCTTAGTCCACATTGTTAGATACAAAACGTGATTGGCTTATGATAAAACAACTTCTTATATCAACATAGCATTTGTCTTTTATAAAACATGCAGTTTTTTCCCCAGAGCACTCAGCGGTGCAGTTAACAGGAAGGAAGACGGAATATGTCCTGATATTGACATGGATTGTTGGCCCATTGGTCAGGACTTGTAGCAGCGTTTCTATAGAGGAAGACTGGTCCTGGTTTCCCCTGAACTCGTACACCTACTGAATGTCTTTTTTACATCCAGCTAGTTGTGTGATGTAGTATTTAGGAGGAAGAAAATGCTGTCTGATGCAAGGAGTGATGAGTTTAAATCTGGAAGCAAGAAAAAAATCCCTTACTTTCTGTGCTTGCTGGACTAAGTCTTTTATATAACATGCCTTATAGAAAAAGGGCTACGTTTGTACAGAAGGAGGTGCCAGAATGCTAATAGAAGTATAGCAGCTCATCTGATGGGTGGGACAGAAATCTGCATGCTATCCAGAAAAAAATTAACCCTGTGTGGGAGTAGGATACCTACTGTTGTTAATTCTTGACATTCTCTTTCCCATACTTCACAGTGAGGGGAGCTTCAGCTTCTCTTTAAAAATTCAATTTATACAGATAAAAAAATAAAATCTTAGAGAATTCCATCAGAAGCTTGTGAGCACGATCCCATCTTTGGCATGAGAACGTGGAATAGAAAGAATCCAAGCATTTTAATTTGCTGGGAACAAAAAGAAGCGGGTGGGTAACTTTGGGATACAGCTTTGCTCTTTGAAGCACGTACTTTGCGGGTGTGCGGGCATGTGACACTGTCATCCTCTGTGTTGGTTTCAAACACGCCTGGGGCCTCCTGTGGCCCTTTGGTTATTTCTGAGCCTTTGGCACTGAGTGCCGGTGGGGGATGTGTGGAGATGGGGAAACGAGAGAACTAGATATTAGAATTCAGTAGCAGATTTAAATTAAGCAGAAACCTCAGTATGTTATAAACTTGTAAGGCTATATATACACTATGGCATGTGGCTGGACCATAGTCATGCTCAGCAAACCACTGAATATTATAGGACAGTTCATATGTTTTCCAGTTCTTCCCAGAAAAAAGAGGATTTCAGTACTGAGTAATATCTTGTTATCCCATTCCTACTATCGGCAGCACAGCAATATGAACTTGCAAAAATAGAAGATTAAATATTTCCTTGAAATGGCATGTACTCTTTAATGTCTTACTGATGTTCTGGCAGAACAGCATGGTGATTGACACAAACTGGGGCTGAAAGTGGCTTAAGGGAGCTAATGGAGTTTAGCTAAGGTTATGAAAAAGCAGTGCTCTCTCTTAGATGGCCTATGAAGAGGGAGATGGGAAAGGACAAGAAATACTGAAGCCATGAGCATGTCTTTATGAGCCAGGAGGAGTCTGAACTGACAGTATCATTTGGGGCTTTGTTTCCTTAGTAGGAAGAGTTAAGAACAGAAGTGAAAAAGCTGGTAGTAGTAGAGATAGTAGAGATAATGTCCTGACCTCTTAAAACTCAAGTGTAAGGTGCATATCTCAGAGTCAAATATTCTTTGCAGTGATGGAAACTTAAATGCAGTGTTCTGGTACTACTGTAAGGAGGCCAAAACTGAAACTAGAAAGGTTTGTCTTGGTGTGAAGGCTAAGTGAAGTGCAAAACTTAAACAGGCATCCAGTTGTGTGATGTGGAGTTCAAAATCATCACATTCAGTGATGTTAGTGGTCATAATTTGCTGGTGTTGTGGCTTCAACAAGGGATTCTTTACAAGACAATTAAGCCATGTTTTAATTTACAGCAGTGTAAATAAAGTCAAATGATTCTGAAGTCAGGGGAGTTTTTGATTTCCACTGATGCAATTGAAGGCAGAGGTTGACTTTTATTTCCAGACGTATCTCAAGCTACATTTCAAACTTGTTTTATATAAAGAAGTAAATAATCTGTTGGGAGCATAGGTAACACAGCTTCAGATATGTTTATCTATGGGATCAGTAGCCACTAGTGATTGTTTGCAGAAAGCTTGTTTGGGGTGTTTCGTCCACTTAATTTTTCAGCTGTGTCCCAATACAGAAAAACAAACTCAATACAACTATTCTAGAGTGAGTTATTTAGCTACAGAAGGGATAGGCCAAAGCCATTTTCCTACAGTTTTCCTTATATAAAAGCTGTCCATTTGCAGGATGTTTTTGTTTAACAATCTTCATAGTTAATTTGATTATTTTCATGATGCATTGTCAAAGCTTGAGACACAGTGACTTAGACTGTAGCAACAAAATAGAAATTACCCACAGGAATCTTCCTACCTTTGCAGTCATGGAGAAGGATGACCTGTGTGCTCCGAGGACAGAAGTGTGGCACTCTAGGCTGAAAGTGGGGTGGCATGTTTGTTTTAATATATGTAAGTTTTGACATGGTTTCATTTATTTTCCTTAACACTGAAGGAAGAAGGCTGCACAGAGTAGGGAGACACGTGAAGCATTAGGTTAGGATCCTTACAGTAGGTTGTGGTGGTACTTTAGTTGTGTGTTTTTAACTGATGGTGAGGATGGCAAATATCCACCTTCTTGGCAAGGTGCAGCTGCCAAGGAGAAGTTAGTCTTTAGCTTGACTAATACATATGTGTATGTAGGAAAATTTTAAAAGAAGGGGAAAATATTTGTTAATTTGAACTATTTGTGGTTGAAATAACATAAACACTTGGATGTAATAAGAGAAATAGAGTAACTTTTTGTTTTCAGAGAACTTGTTAGAAATATTACTTGAACTTCATTCATGTATTTTGCAGAGGTTATTTCTTTGTGAGGTTTTAATGTAAAAGCAGGGTTCCCTGTCTAACTGCATCCATAAATCAAGATGGTGCCTTCTTTTCTTTGGAACTTAAGGTAAAGATTTTTGGCTTTAAAGCATAAGGTAGTTCGTACTTGTCTGTAGACGTTTTAATAGTGCACAAATGCACATGATTTTTCTTTGATTAACTTTTTTTCATTTATTAACAAGGTGGTTATGTAGGAACATTCATCAAAAGCTTTAGAAATTGTGGGAGATTTATGATGTCATATGATGTCATTACAGCAATACGCTGCATTGTAAAACTTCAGAGCAACCACTGCTGTACCACCGAGGTAAATAATGGGGCATTCATTCACTCCCGTATCCCAACATCCAATATTCCACCGGCTCTCTTAAAACAGAAATTGTGCCTATAGGAACATGTAGTGAGAAGTTACGCTTGGGAGGGTGTAATCGAAATACTGCAAAAGGAGTGGTAGATATTTCAGTTCCCAGAAGTTGTCATGTTAGGACTGCGCAAAAGCTAGAGATTCTCTGAGGTAAAAGCTTTTCAGATGGAAGTGGCTGAAAAAAATCTTGGCTAGCTCATGGGGAGCTTGTGAGAACGAGTACTAGAGGCCAAATGCTGCTCTGTTACACCATCCTACGTCTGGACTAATGCCAAAGACGAGTGCTTTCCCCGCTGCGACTAGACTGGAGGGAGTACAACTCTGAGGGGTCTGAGCAACCAGTGACTCTACTCAAAACCACACATAAAATGAGTTTAGCAATCTTGGACTGTTGAACAAAGATTCATTTTATAATATGACCGCAAAATGTAGCTGAGTTGGTAATGATTGCTTCAAACAGCTCAAGAAACTGAATGAGCAAAGAGGAGTCAGGATTACCCTTAGCCCTACTAAGTGTCCTTGTTGGGCCGGAGGTCAAGGCTTCCCGGTATAGCTTTTGCCCGAGGCTGCACAGGCAGGCAGGGGAGGGCTCTGCCTGCAACAGAGACAGACAAAGCTCTCATTCTTCAGTGGTAAATGTGCTTTAACAGCCACCACTGTATACTAACAGTTAAAACAAAATGAAAGGAAATGTTAAGTCTGCTGCATGTTACTTGTTCAGGATGTTAACAGCTGTATGGCAAATACAACTATAGTATAGGAGGGAGAGGAAGATACAAGCAAACTTTCACAGCCATCCTTTCATATCTGTAATTACATCCAGGCTTAGTAGCAGTGTCATTTCATTTTGCAGAGGAGCGTGGCAGCCCTTGAAGTGAGATTTCTTGGTGTTCAATCCTACACGGTAGAAAAGGTCCATTGTGCTCTGACCTGCTTTAAAACAAACCATATAAACCGTGCATGTGTGCTCAAAGAGTCCCCCCTTTTTATAGACAACTGCCATTTGTTGCAGGGGTTGCTATGGCAAAACGGGGCAGAAAATCCTGTCTTGATGTTGAAGCGAAATACTTAGAAATTGTAAGGAGACAGATTTTGAGAATATAAATTAATTAAATGGCAGTAATTGCATTATTGCACTATCTTGCCAGGGAAATAGCTATTCCTGTGAGAGTCTATTACTGTGTTAGGTCTTGGAGCAGAGCATAATTTTTTGGAAGTGCTTTAGGTTTTCCAAATCTGTCTTTCTGCTTTTATTTAATTCTAACTAGCAGTAAACAGCATCTTAGCCCTGCAAAGGTGGTCATCATCCTGCTTGCTTGAGTTGTGAAAGCTGTAAGAAGACTGAATAAGCATTTACAGTTTGAGCTTAAATTGTCAGAAGTAAATAACTATAACCTTACCAATCTGGCTCAAGTAGCTGCTTGATAGCTTGCCTCACTGCGATCAGTGTCTTTGGATTGGGACAGGACACATTAGGCTTCTTCCAGATGAGAGTCCTACAGCATCTTGCGTGCCGTTTGCTCCTTGACTCCTGGAGGTGCAAAGCGTCAGGCAGGTAGGAGACTTCTGTGGTATGTTTCTTCATTTGAAATGAAATTAGAAACTCCAAGGCTGTTTTATGTTGCTTGCCTTATTTCCCTCCTGCCCTGTGCCTTGGCTACTTAATGCTTCTGACCTTACTGTAATTGTGTCCTTCCTCAAATCTCCACTGGAAGGATGAAGAGTACACTTTGGAAACAGAATTGGTAGCCTGGATGCCACATAGCATATTTTTAGTCCAGTTACGAAAGCTGCTTGGAAATATTTTTTGCTTTTAATGCTGAAAACAGGCAGTTCTATATCTTTACATCAGTAATAGTTACTCATTAGAGTATTTCCTTTTAAGTGAGACTATATTATGAACCTTTGATAATGTTTGAAGAGAAATGAAGACTAAAATGCCCACTTCCCACATCTGAAAGAGAAAGTCAATTCTAAAAACAGAAAGAGATCAAACCGCTACATATAAGAGAAATGAAGAATGGTTTTTGTAAATAGGTTACCTTGGACCAGGAAGAGCCTTACTCAGTTGACCCAGTGGTTTAAGTCCTGTCTTTAGCTGTACCCAGGGATCTTTGGTCTTTGCTCAGTTGATTGATGACTGTAAGAAAATCACCATTTCCAGTAAGCAGCTAGAATAACAAGTGTACCACTTACTCCAAGTGCTGCAGAGCAGCTCTTACTGCTTTGCAAGAAGATGCCCTCAATCAGAAAAACAAGCAGCCAGCCATGTCCACACTTGCTCCCTCCCTGGCAGTGTTGAAGGCCAGGCTGGATGGGGCTTTGAGCAACCTGGTCTAGTGGAAGGTTTCCCTGCCCGTGGCAGAGGGGTGAAACTAGATGATCTCTAAGGTCCCTTCCAACTCAAACCATCCTGTGATTCAATGAATCAGCCTGTAGTTGTCTGAATGTGGGCACAGATCAGTGACTCTGTGCTGACTATGCCAATGTTGTTGCGCTTATGAATTGGCCATCTGCTGTCTGCTTTTGTGTGCCCATTAAGAATGGGACAGCAAGAGCATGGCAGTAGCCTAGGACTAATACCTACAAAGTTCAGGAACTCTTGAGGCTTCTTAGGTTTGCTACTGCTTATTTGTCTTCAAGAAGTCGTATTTGGCTGCGTTACTAGTAAAGTAGCTGTTGTGCTGGTGAAGGAAGGTAAATATGTGCTTCTGTCTAACTTCCGGAGTCCACTTTAGTGCATTGAGAGTGTCATTTTGTATGTTCCCTTTGGGTTCCTGAGTAGGCAGTAGATTGTACAATGCATCCAAGGAATGGAATGGAATGTAACAAAGCTTCTGCATTGCGGATTGAATTTGGTATGTTTGGGAGAGGGACCAGCAGCTTCCCAAATGGGAATTAAAAAAAAAGAGAAATTTAAAAATGTTTATAACTAGCTCAAGTCATCATCCTCATCTGGAACTGGCCAAGTCTAGTTCAAGATGCTTTTCATGCCACTGAGTTTGCCAGCCACCTCTTAGACTAAGGCATTTGTAAGTGGTTCAAGAGTTGAACTCTGTGTTAGAAAAAGAAGGGTGCTTGTGGAATATCATTAAAAGCTAAGCCAAGTTTTTTCCCATTTAATATTACTTACTTGAATCCACTGTCTTTCCTAGTATTTTGTTCAGCATCATTCTTTTTTGTTACGTGTATCATTATCAAGTTGAGAGGTTTTTCACCGCATTACTGAATTAAAATGATCTCATGTTTAAGGCTGAAATTAAAGAGTTTTGAAAACCTGGGTTTTCTTGGTTGTCACTAGTGTAGAGATTAGATATAGATGACTGAATGCTTTGAAAGGGAGCTTTGTATCCACTTACTGGCTTTTGTTATCTTCGTAAAAATGACAGAGAATCAAATAATTTTAAAAGTATAAAAAAGGTTAATTGAAAACTACTTTCCCATACATGTTGCAGTCCTTCCGTATGGGTAAACATATGCATAAAACATTGTAACTGCACCCACAACATTCATTCTTATTAGATGAATACGCTTTTTTTATATACTAACTCTGCATGCTAAGTGAATAATTTCTATCTTAAATTCTACATTTTTCCTCTGTGGTTGCAACCAAAATTATACAGATTCCCTGTGTGGAATTATATCCCAAGCTACTTTCCCCCAAGGTATTTTTAAACTTTTTTGCCTAAATGATGTGCATTATTTTAATTACAGCACGTAACAATTATCTGGAAGCTGTTGGTTATTATGGCAGTCCGAGGTGCCACTTAAGTCCTTTTCTTCTCACAATTAACAAAATAATAATTGTTTCAAAGGCGGGCAGGGATATCAGGACCCCAATCAAATCCTAGCAGGCATGTCATTATCGTAGCAGGGGAAAGCAAAGGAGCAGGTCCCTCCCTGGGTGAAAGCATCGGGAAGAAACGGGCGGTTGTATTTGTTTTGGCAGACTGAAGCTGTTGTGAGCCCGGAGTCCCAGCCAAAACCAAGTGAGCCTTGAGTTGAGTTGAGCCATTTCTCAAATGTTTTTGTGAACTCTCACTTTTATTTTATTTCTTTGTTTTAATTTCCCATATTGTTTTAATTATACTTCTCAGTGCTGGGAACATCGCACCACATCTTCCGTGTTTCGCCATTATTTGTGGAAGGATTTCTCATTAGCTAATAGACATCATTTTAAAAATCCTTCATTGGTTGGGTTAAAATCTGAGCTCAGATGTGTGATCACATAAGGGAAAATTCCGTGGAGACTTGGAGTGGAATGAAGCCCCCTCCTTAATACTTTTGTCTAACATATGTCACTGTATTAAAAATAATTACTTTGGTTCCTTAGAGGGGAAGAGGAAGGGTTTTTTTTTAAACTTGGAATTCTATGTTGGGTAGGCAAATAAACTCGTGAGATTGCTTTCCTTTGAAAAGGATATTTTAAATGGTACCTTTTACTTGAATGTTGGCCAGTTTAATTTAGATTATTGCTTCTGACAATTAACCTCGTGTTGGGCTGCACTTGTCTCATTAGCAATGTGGCAGGTGATGAACTTGGATTCATGAGGGCTCAGCCCTCACCTGGGAAGCTCACCCACCAGGTCTGTGCCACTGCTCTGAAAACCAGCAAATCCGCGTAAAAGCTGCCCATGGAGGGCTTGGGGATTAAACAAATGTATTGGAAGTCTTATCAAATTCATTTAATAGTTTTGCTGGGAGAGAAAGTTAAACAGCAAAGGAGACATGGGCATGAGGTTTAAAAATACGTTGTTTCAAGGTAATCTGGTTTTGATATTTTCCTATTTTCAACTTCTACTTTGAGGCGGAATTTGTCCTTCAAAATTTATCTGCTTTAAAAGCAAGTTTTTAAATAGAAAAGGAATAGAGTGATAGGGAGGAAGGATAGGGCTAAATAATGAAATAATACAGTTCTTAGATTCTGTTTGAATGTAATGCTTCATCTGCCAGGAAATGATCACTTGATTTGTTTTTCATTTAAGCAAAAACAGTTACGCAAGTTGTGGTTTTAGGAACCGATTCCCCCCCTTTTTCTCTCCTGTTTTTTATCCACTGAAGCAAAATATCTATTGCTTCCACAATCTACTGATCTGTGTTACACAGGGACTATTCAGAAATGATGTTGTCTTTTGGTCGTGATTTGATGAACGAAAAAATTGAAGATCATTTTCTGCAATAGAAATAATGACTTTACCAACATTGTATAGTTGAAGGCTTCTCATCTAAATATCATCAGAGAATAATTACTAATATTCAAACCCCAAGATGAAATTGAGAGATTTCTGGCATTACTAGGAGAAAAAAATGAAAAACCATTTTTTCCCCCCAGTTTTCTTCTTTTTATTTTTTTTCATTTCTCAGTTATCCCAACATGGTGTGTATCTGTGTCTAAATTTACATACATACATATCAACTGTGTAGTGTCCAGAATTAATACAGATACATGTGTCTTTGTATGCAGGAATGGGGGAGAAGTGTTAGTTTCTTTAAGTGTTCTATTTTTTCCTTTTAATTTAAATTCACTTTGCATTTTATTGTATCAGCTCCCTACAAGTACTTTACTACTTTAGCTGTGAAAATCAGTAAGGGGAGCATGATTTAAACTGGCTGCTCTGTTCTCTCCCATTATGTGGCTGTGCACATAATATTTGCAGCCACTTAAAAAGGTATTATACATGTTATTTAGAAATAGTTATTCCATTAAATATTTAATAATGTATACATGAAAACTGATCCAGAAGACAGTATATGAAAAAGATTTTCTTTGGCAGTAAAGTGGGTTATTTTAGTAGGAAAATGGGATCTTTTTTTTTCTCCTTGACTGCAGGGAGAGATGGGTCTGTGCAGTCGGCCCGTTAAATGTGTAGCCCATATGTGCACGGTGAAGAAAGCTAACGCTGAGGTGTGAATGTGACTGGCAGAGATCGCCGTGCCTGCCTGTCCTGTTCCTTTCTCATCTACAAGGGTAGCTTCACCCTGCCCTGGGGAGCTTGCACCTTTGTGTTTCCTGGGCTTCCCTGCCCTGTATGGGCTGAGTGAGTGTGCCAGCTACCCTTGGACACGGCTCTTGTGGGTCAAGCATCCCTTGTGCATCCCAGTGGACCAGACCCATGGCAGCCTCTAGTGATCTCCTCCTCCTCTTGTTTATAAATTTGGGTAAAATGCATAGGAAGAAAAGTCATGACTCAAGTTAAATAGAGTGTAAGTTGTTGCTTTGGGGTTATGGTTTGTGGTTTGGAGATGTATTCCTGTAGAACTGGGAGGTGACTGGCCATCATTCAGAGAAGGGAGCAGCATGGCATGGACAGGATGAGGAAGATGACAGTGATGTGGCCCTTGGTGGGCAGGTGAGCAGGCACTGACCAGCAGAGCTGCTTGCTATGAGGGATTCTCATCCAGAGGTGAAAGCATCTTATGGACTGTGATGCATCGGAGCTCTTATTTTAGCAGGAAAGAAAACATTAATTTATTTGCAGGCTAAAAGTTCAAACTATTTCCTTTGTACAGAAGGAGGCCTAGAGGGCTGGCAACAAGTCTTGGGACCGTTTTCTATCTGGAGCAATTGTTTTGGAGGGTTCTGCTATCTCACTGAGGGTGAGGAAGAATGTGCATCACTCTTGCCTGTCAGCCTGTCAAGTCTACCCATCTCTTGTGAGATATGGCACTGCTAATTCCTTTTCCCCAAATGGTAATAAAAACCTCAGCCATGATAATAGCATAATTGTGCAGTTTTACCAAGATTGCTTTAGAGTTTTGGTTGTGACATTTAATATTTTCCTTCAATATAAAAATTACTCAAAGGATGCTTTGGGTATGACATTCCTTTTATTTAAATAAGGCACATGCAGGCATGCAACACAGCTAATGCAATATGAGGTCTTTTGTACACTACGTACCTGGATAAAAGCTGGCTTAAGTCCTTAATGTCTTGAAACTGGTGCGTGCATTTCATTCCTTTTTGTAAAGAGCTTACATTAGCACAACCTGAAGACAGAGAATTTTCATTACAAACTGTTTTATTGCTTTCTATAAATGAACAGTATTCTTAAGACTTTTCCAGATGAGGGGTCTCCAGATCTTCAGTTCTCTTCTTTGGCCATGCAATGGGAAGTATTTCACCTCAGAGTAACAAGAGGTAACACCTCAGAGGTTACATCTACACCACAGTTGTGACTGGTCACACTGGCTGGGACTCTTACTGCATGAGCTCTTACAGCGAGTTATTCTGTGATAAACTGTAAACCAGAGCCATCACCAGGGGAACCTGAAAGCTGTTTTAATGCTGACAGGCTCCTCTGGATTTTCATCCACCGTAAGCTCAAATGTGAAATGGAGAAAGGAGGCAGTGGTTTTTTCCAGATGGACATGCATTATGATGAATGCTTGATCCTCACTTAGAGTGCTGCCCATCAAAAAGGTGGGCAGAAAAGCTGAGCTGTGTCTACTCAGAGAACTACAGACCTGAAGAGGTGCTGGAGTATCCTTTTGTGGTGGGTGTGTTATATCACCTCTTTACTCCACATACTCTTTTTTTTTTACTGATTAGAAAAAGAAGATATTTCAAATGGTTTTGAAGTTTGAATTATTTCAGTATTTTAAGCATCTCAGACTTCTGGGATAATTCTTTAGTAATAAAGTTTCTACTCAGAAGGTCTTTATTTCGTTGCAGTTTATACCTGTCTTAAGACCTGCAGTATGAAACAACCAATAATACTCCATGTCTCCAAATGAACAACAGACTTTGAGGGAGTAAAATACACTTTCATTAAGATGCAGATACCCACAGTGCAACCCACGTCCCACCACCTGAGTAAGTGCCAAGAGCAGGGAATAGTTACTGGCTTTGGGAAATGACTGTGTCGGCAGAAACCAGATTGAGGCTTTTCCTCCAGGGTGACCTTTGAAATCAGTCAGGTTGTGAAAATGATAAACCTCCCAAAGCTGCCTCTTTGTGTTGCTTTTGCTGTGCTGGTGGTGCTCCCTCGGTGCTGAGGTTTACTCTGGTTCCCTGTGTGAGTAGGGAGAGGAGAATACATCTGGATTACTGGAGGGTCATTCTGCCTATTCTTTTGGGAATGCATGTGCATGCAGTGTCTTCATCTTCCTACATAAGACTTCGGGAAGTACTGTTATTTATATCTTATTACCTCCTTCACTATGATGTTAGTAGTTGAAATCCCTAGTCAATTATTGTGTATTTGTGGTACAGAGGAGAATACTGGCAGCAGTACAGGTTGTACCTTATGCTGAAATAGCATCTTTGGTAGATTCCAGAGATTTTCCAGTATTGGCACCATGTTCTGAATAAGGCACCATCTCAGTGTATCTTTATTTAATGATATTCCCCAGAACTGCAAATGGGTCTCTGGATTCCTTTTCTGCTCATACATATGTAGAAGCTGTGCATATGTGGGTCCAAGACACCTGGGGCTTTGGGAGATGTTTAGAAATGACAGTCTTTTCTCCCTTTATCACCGTTTTATCTCTTTGCATTGGAACCTGAGATAGAATTTAGGAAAGAAGGAGATGGAAGTGATGAGAGCACTGAGCTGTGGAGGAATAGGATTCTGGTACAGGGGAGTGTACCCAGGGCGGTGATCATACCCCTGTGCTCAGCATTTGTGAGGCCACGCCTTGAATAATGTGTTCAGTTCTGTGCCCCTCACTACAAGAGAGATACTGAGGTGCTGGAGCGGGTCCAGAAAAGAGCAACAAAGCTGGTGAAGGGTCTGGAGAGTAAGTCTTAGGCAGAATGGCCAAGTGAACTCAAGTGGTTCAGTCTGAAGAAGAGGAGACTCCGGGGGACCTTATTGCTCTCTACAGCTACCAGAAAAGAGGGTGAAGAGAGGTAGGGGTTGGTCTTTTCTCCCAAGTAACAAGTGATAGGACAAGAGGAAATGGCCTCAAGCTGTAGCAGGGGAGGTTTAGACTGGATGTTATGAAAGATTTCTTCACAGAGAGGATGATCAGGCATTGGAACAGGCTGCCCAGGGAAGTAGTGGAATCACCGCCCCTGGAAGTGCTCAGAAACTGTGTAGATGAGGCCCTCAGTGATATGGTTTAGTTGTGGTCTTGGTAGTCCTGGGGTAATGGTTGGACTTGATGATCTTAAAGGTCTTTTCCAACCTAGTTGATTCTGTGATCCTATGGTTTAGTACAGAAGTGTTGATATTAAGCAACAGTTTCTTTCCCCAGAAGGTACATCCCTGGGGCTGTTGTGATAACCTACCTCTTAAGGTAGTGCCACAGGAAAAAAAAACAATGAGGCCTGGGAGTGCTGGTGTGCTGCCTTCCAGCTTGGTGGGTTGAGAAGCACTGTGAGCTACTTACTGGATCTCAGGAGATACTAGTGCTTTCCACCATCTCATGAGGTTGTTTGCAATGCTACCAATGCTTGAGACTATTGAGTCATGCAGTGTCTGATGGTGTCCCTTAAAATCCTTCACTGGTTTTGGCTGGGATAGAGTTAATTCTCTTCATAGCAACTCCACAATTTCTACATGCTGTGATTACACGAGAATCTTACATGCAATGTAAGAAGCATTAAACTTCTGGGAACACTTCAAAGCATGGTGGTGTGTGCTGCAAACCTCCTCAAAAAGTGAATAACTCTTTCCAGTCTTTGCCATGTGCACAGAAATTTATCATTCAAATTAAAATATAGTTCTTTCTATCTTTCAGTGTTTTGTTCACAAACTGACTAACGTGAAGATGAAAATGCTAACAGGATCAAAAAAGGATCTGGCTTTGTAAGAAAATAGGCTCAGTTCTAGGAAGGTGTGGGCTAAGAAAACAAATCTGGGTTCATCTCAGCATAATGTGGGCTCATCCACAGTACAAGGGAAAATTGTTTTTTCTGAGTCTGGTAACAGTTCCTGCTTGCTCTGAGTCATCTCCTCTAGTGGTGAACGAGGCTTTTTTTTTCTCTTTGTTTTCTGTTGATAGGAAATGTACCACAGTTCAGTAACCAGCAAAGCTTTATTTAGACTTGTCAGAAAGGCAGAGTTGTTTTGCTCTTCCTGGGTAGAAGAGAGGGAGAGGAGGAACCTGAGAATCAGGTTATCAACTGAAACGAGTATCAGCCAAGGGAAAAATTGTGTTGAACTTAATTGAATGTACTTGATTTTACAGCACTGCCCAAATTGGAGACCGAGATTATTAAAATATATTTTGAGAAGAAATATTGCAACCTTAAAGATACTATGTCTCTCTCTAGTAGATTGACTTGTAGGGGAAGGGTAAGGTTTGATCTGTTGCCTTTTACCTGTTTGTGAGCTATAAGGGAGACCTGAACCTAAAGCTTAACAAACCCCCAGTATTCGTTCTATTGCATATTCTTAAATAGATGTGTGCATGTACATTTACATATGGATAATTCTATTTCCTTATAATTTTTTAAATTTAAAAATGCTAGAACACAAGTCTTGCCTCTTAACTGCTTCATGGTGGATCTAGTTCTTAACTGAATGTAATTAAAGGTACTAGGATTGAGCCTATGGAAATTGTGTGGTCTTGTATGGATCTGGGTATGCTCTTGCAATAATGCAGCTACAGAGAGCAAAGG
Organism: Coracopsis vasa; assembly: GCA_026283785.1. Taxonomy (NCBI): domain Eukaryota; kingdom Metazoa; phylum Chordata; class Aves; order Psittaciformes; family Psittacidae; genus Coracopsis; species Coracopsis vasa. The sequence continues at coordinate 6,595 of JANHGB010024580.1, read as the reverse complement.
GCTTCTGAGTCAAGTTGCAGAGGTAACAGCAACCCTATCTTCACATACTGCATTTATGTTGAATTAGTGGCATCAGTTGTTGTTTGGGTGAACCACTCCCCAGAAAAGTCCTTAACCCCTCTCTTTCCTCAGCAGTGCATGCTTTTCTATTCTGCTAGTTAGCCTCTGGCCTACTAGTTCTTCCCATGTTCGTCCTTTTTTTCATGGAAGTCAAGAACTGAATGGTGGGAGGAAAGAAAAGGCAGAAGGCAAGCCAAAAGTAGTAATTTAGTAGTGACAAAATGTTCTGCTAGTCTTTGTATATGATGTAAGGAAAACCCCAGAAGACACACATTTTAAACTAAAGAGATTAAGCTGTTAAAGTGAATAGGCCAGAATATGAAACTGCATTCACTTTAGGGATTGGTTTGTGCAGCACAGCATGCTGTGTGTCCTTATTTCCCTTTGGACTTGAGACCCATGAATTTTCAAATCTACTTACAGTTAACTCAACACAAAGATAGTTGGCTACTGTATGTCTGCAGTCTGAGCCAGACTTTCTGTGTTCTATATAGTGTGTTACTGTGAGTAGGCAGGATATTCAGATTCATACAAGGCCAAACAATGTCTGTAGGCTTAATTCTAAGCCTATTAGCCTCTACAATGCCATATTAGCAATGCTCTTTTACAACCTTTAAAATGTGTATTATGTATTCAGTTGCAATGCCATGTTACTGTGCCTTTTTTCCTGCTCAGTGGACTCTTTCTGTGTAAAGCTTACAGGCAATCATTGAAGCTGGGTGAATTAAAGGAGTTTGGGGAACTGGCATCTTTTTAAAAACAGGTACAGGTTTTTCCCCAAAGAAGGAAAACATCTACCTCTCCCTCTCTTCTCCATTCGAAAGCATCACAATATAAATCCAAGAAAGGCTTCTGGAGGATGGGGACCAAAGGCTGTCTGCCCAGATGCCTTGCTGTCCTCGCTGGAGATGTTGTGAGGCAGGCTGTATCACTGGTGTTGGACTAGCTGGAAGCTAGTGAAGGAAGGTTGGAAAGCAAATGTTTGTGTAAAGTTCTGTTTACTCATGTTAAGCCCCTTATAAGTCATGGAGTGGCAATACATTCACTGAGTCTAGAATTTGGGGCAAGATGATCTAGGCATTGTTTGTTGTGGTTAAAGAAACATGTGCAGTGGAGAAAAGCACCGCATGTTGAGTACACTTGCATTCACATTCCTTAGCTACTGAAGCAAATACACTAAAGCCCCAATATTCTTCCTGTGAGGCTGAGGGGGAAGCACATTATGGGTCCCCACTAGCAGTATCTGTCTATGTTGGCTCTCTGGGAGGCACTAAATTATAGACAGGAGCTGTGGTCCCAGTGCCAGTCTGGAGGATGGCAGAGAAGCAGCCAGTGTTTTTCCAGAGAACCTGGGACTCACAGAGGCAGCTGCTGTCCAAAGCAAAAGGAACAGCGATGGTTTTAAGATGGCAAAGAAAACCTCCAGGCATGGGAGCTGCTAAGGAAGCTCTGATCAGGAAATAGGCTGAGTTGTGACACTATGGCGTTCAGGAGCCACTGCTCCCAGGGAGGAGGCACAGCCTTTGCTCATGTGCAGCTGAGCAAGCTCAAGTGTTCCCAGGATTGGGCTGTGAAGGATCTTGCCATAAGAGTAGAGGTTGTCCAAAAGGCAGTGATTTGATGAAAAAATGGGGAAAGTGCCATGCTTTTGTCTTTGTGTGAGGATGGTGTTAATGAAGGAGCAGGTGCTTCAACCCTATGGGCATTTGGGCTACTGTTAATACTGCTTAGAAAAGTAGCCTCGGTGTGATGGTGCCTCTCAGGAGAGGACTACCTGGTGGAGGATAAAGCTGCTTTCCTGGCTGACAGGGTTATAAAAGACAACTGCTAAGATCTACTTAATATCCTGGATGCAGTAGCCTTTCTGTCGCGAGTTTTCATGACTGAAAAGACTTTGTTTTCATGCTATGGAAGTGATGCTTTGAGGAGTGGTTCTCTCTCTTCGTTCGTATATTCTTGCTATCTGAGGTAAGTGCAGACTTATCCCAAAAATGGCAGAAGAAAGCTATTTTGCAGGTCTAAATGTGGTTTTCCTCAATGGAGGTGACAGTTTTAAAAGTAATACAGAAAATGTAAAAAATACTTGTTTTTGTAATATTTTGTCCCTCCTTTGCTTCGTCACCCTCCTGTTTATTTGTGGTAATCGTGTTCTATCATGTAACAGTTTTAAAAATAATCTCCTCAAGTCAATAACATCAACCTTTTTTTCTTTGTTTTTCTTTGTTTCCTCACCCATTATTGGCTGTTTTTTCAAACAAAATAGAGGTTGGAAAATTAAATAAAGACTTTCAAAATAACAAGCTCCAGAAAATTTTATTTAATTTGTGGGTTCATTCTGTTCTCTCTCTCTCTTCCATCCCTCCCCCTTTTTTTTTTTTTTTTTAGAAGATCTTTATTAATTTAGTCTAGTAACTTAGTGCCCATATTACATTAATCTAATAAAAGTCAGGGTCCTCACATAACGTTTCCCAAATGTGAAGCAGCATCTATTACATGAGGCACAATCTTTTTACAGTAAAATGTAAACCTGATATGCAGAATTGCAAGGCATCAGACTGTTTGGTGTATGTTACTTAAGTCAAATACTTGAGTACAGTCATGCTGGAGGAAAGGAATGGGCAACACTAGCATTCAAAAAATTAAAAACTCAAACCAAGCTTCATATATCAAAGCGATTTTCATCTGTGAAAGTACTCTGAAGTTCAGCAATTAAACCTGGTAACACTAACAGTCTTTCTACTGATAGTTACTTACATCCATGTTTCTATAAACATTTTAATATATAGTCAGATAAATATCATTTATATAGACTATGCATTTGCATGATTATATAAGTAAGTCTGTATTGATACAGATGTGCAAGCTAGAAAGGCTAGATCTGTTTAAATTGACCAGCTCACAGATGTGTTGTTGGACCACAAAACTGCATTCTGTAAACCACCATTGGTACAGATCGTTTGTGACAGCATTTTAAACCAGCAGCAAAGGCCTCCAGCAAGAGCAGTAGGACGAGGTTTGCATTGCAGAGCTTCAGGTAGCTTGGCCGTGCCTTTCCCTGGATGAAGGTCACGCTGTTGTGCAGAGCCTTGAAGCTGCCCAGGTCCCGTGCACTGGGGTGTAGTGTTCGTCATTCCTGGAGCGTGGGTGTTCCCGCTGATTTGTGGATGTGTACATCACAGTGTAATCACATAGTTTATTCCTGTTCTCTCACTGAATTATTTATTATGGCCTGAAGTGAGGAAGGAGGGAGATTCTTTTGTATTGGCATAAACATAGGATTATGTTCGTTGTGTGCTTTCAATCACTAAATCGCTGATATGTCAATTGGCATAATACGGTCTACCTCACAGGGATGTTATGAAGCTCAATTAATTAATGCTTTTAAAGTGCTTTGGGATCCTCTGATGAAAGGTGCTTTAGAAGTTCAGGGGAGGATTATGCTGGTTATTTTTTCCTTCTATTAGCCCAATAGGTCACAAATAGAAATTCAGCAGTATAATATGGGCAACCTTATAGTGAAGGGTAAAGGCAGGATAATGGTTTTAGGTCTCCCTAAGAGCTAGAAAAGGCAGCTCAATAATATAATAAAAAATTTAATATAATCAGTTTTTTCTTTAAAAATTGTTCCTGTTGCCTTTTTCTCCTTTCTGCTTGAAAAGTCATTGCCTTTGCTGGATTAACAGTAAGAACTACAAATTATGCCTTTATGTTGTTACAGTTTGATGATACACTACAGCCAGGGTACAGGTTAGAAACATAGGCTGAGTTACTATGTACCACAGGGTAGTGATTTCCTGCAAACTGATTTATGGATGAATAATTCTATGCACCTGTTACATGGGACAGGCAGTTTTTAGTTTCTGTAACAAAGCACAGCTGAACAAAGGAAAATTACATGCTATAGCATAGGGACAAGGTGGAGGATAAACAGATGCAATCAACATCACTAGAGCCTACCCATCTCGAAGGGAGAGCTGTCAGTAGTGGCTGATGGATAAATGGGTTAATAGTTGCAGAAGTGGGGGTTTTATTGAGTGTTTCACTGGGTTTTTCATTTGGAGATGTAAAAGGAATCAAAAGTGTTTGGGTGCTAACGCTAATTTCCCCTTAGCTTCTGTTGTGTTGTTAAGAGCTGCTGTTAAAGAGTAAGATGTTTAAACAAATGGAACTCAGAGCATGGCAGCAAATATTGGTTGTGTTCGTCACTCAGCCGTGTGCTTGCAGTTGGTCGCTCAGGCTGTGATCCTGTGATGCAGGAAAGCGAGCACTAGGACACCTAGGACAGCTCTGGAACACCACAGTCACGTGAGGCATGGCTCTGGCAGTGTAACTCTGCAGATTCAGATGTGCTCAACATATTTTCAAGGTGTAAATATAGCCCAGAAGATCTTATGCTGGGTTGGTCACTGCCTATGCCCTCAGCCTGTCTGAAGCTCACATAAATGTGGTGGTGTTTGCTGTGTCTGTACAGGCACGTGTTCTTGCCTGAGCTGGATGTAACTTGTACTGCCACAGCCTGCAGCGTTAGCGAGCATGGAGCTGTAGTGTAAGAAACAAGCTTTGCACTTCTCCAGTTTCCAGCCTGAGTGTGTCCATCAACCCACAAGGAGAACAATTGTCTGCTTTAACACCTCACCTTGCATGAGTCTCAGCATACATTTGCTTATGCTGTAGAAAATGAGAGATTTTGGTGTTGTGCATCAGGGATTCAATTGGTTTGTCTGCTTAGTGTTAGCAACTGCTTTTCTTAACAAAGTTTGATAAGGAATCAGTGTTCTCTGCTATCCTTCTTTTTTCCTTTATCCAAAGAACACAAAATTCCTTCTCTAACCCTCTCTGTACATATTTGGGCAAGTATTACTTGTGATTCATTTTGTAGCTGTCTCCAGAAAAATGTTGAGGTGGGGGTGGTGATGCTGATATGAACTTCCAAAGTGTTCTTCATTTGATTCCTTAATTTTAACCCTCAAAGAGTAGGATTTTAAATAAATTGAGTTAATCCTGCATAACATACATACAAGTATCCATTCAAGATGTAACTCAGGTATACTTATAATTTGTGAAAGGTGAAATCGGGAGTCTAACCGTGGTGGGAGAAGGGAACCAGTGACAGCGTGAGGCGTGTTCTGGTACTGATTGATTTGTTTAACTGCAAAAAGCAATTTGGAAAATGCCAGGAAGTGTCATAGCTAGACTGTGAGATATATACTGTAAACCCCAGATGTGGCATTCTTAGAATGAGGGTACTGTGTGGTTATCTATCCATTTGCAAAGACAAAAGAGGCTCCTAGCCCATACAGGTAAATAATGTTTACTAGGTATCGAGATCAGCCATGAGGTAGCTGGTCAGGCCTTACGTTCAGTGTATTGTTCTACTTTGATTTGCATAGTTATCACATTCTTCTCCAAAGGAGCTGCATTTTCAATGAAACTGAATTGAAAGCATTCTGGCAGAGTGGCACACTGTTGGCCTGTGTGGAAGAACGGCAGTGAATTGCAGTGGTTGTTATGTACGAACCTGACACTTGAGCTCACTGAAGTTTGAAGAATGTTCTGGCATTCTTGTGGGTAAAAGTTGTTATACATGTTTTTAACTGGGTTATTCTTTCTTTTTTTCCCTATCTGCATTTTGATGAAGCATTTAGCTTCATACAAAGCCTGTCTGTAGAAGGGACATGCCTTTCAAGAACCAACAGCCAGCATGGATAGAGAATCTCTTCTAAAGTATGAAGTGATTGGGGGGTGAAGTCTTTTGAGACAACTGTTTGGTCTGTCTATTGTCTTTAATTATCTAACTGGCCTGGGCTGTGTTCAGCCATTTCTAGATGAGTTCTTGAGAGCCGTTCTAGTTCAGCCATTTCTCCAGTGTGTGCAAGCTTTGAAATCTGTTGAACTTTCCCTTGAAAAAACTCATAGAAGAAAAGAGTCCAAAAGGGTCATTGATAGAGGAAGGAGAACCAGACTCATTAACAGAGGAGTTTTCTGAACTCGTAGAAGATGTGTTTTCAGATTTCCTGAGCAATCTGGTCTGCTGCACATTAGCCACACACAATTTTGAGCAAGTCTGGAGCTGACAGAGCAGTGATATTCCTAGAGCAGTAGTACATTCACTAATAACACAGTTAGTGACAACTGTGACCATTGCTTATTCCTGTGTCCACTCCTGTGTCTCAATTGTAATAAGATGAAAGGTCAGTCAGGCCAGTTAAAATGATTTCCTTAAAGGCCTGAGCTATACCACTTTGAGTCAGTGAGAGGAACAATAAAAGTCAATGATGTGGAATTGACCACTTGCTACCAGGCTGTTCTCATATTGGGGTTGCTGTAACACTAGAAACACCCAGTCCTGGATGAGAAGGGACCTTTTTACAAGGAAAATTTTGGTCCACTCAGGTTTTACTGTGGAGTCATAGAATAACAGAATGGTTTGGGTTGGAAGAGACCTTAAAGCTCATCCAGTTCCAACCCCCTGCCATGGGCTGGGACACCTTCCACTAGAGCAGGTTGCTCCAAGCTCCATCCAACCTGGCCTTGA